>JBBPFD010000236.1:0-53604 GCA_038363315.1 Mugilogobius chulae | reverse complement strand
ACGCTGCTCCTAGTCCTGTTACGCTGGCGTCCGTGTGCAGAATGTACGGACGGGATGGATCTGCGAAACCTAGCACTGGAGCAGTGGTAAGCTTCATGATGAGCGTTTCAAAAGCAGCTTGACAGTTGGACGTCCATCTCTCACCAAAAGGTTGGTTTGGGCTGAATAAAGACAATCGTGGTCTCGAGGTCTTTGACTTGCGGGTGGGTGCGTAGCCACGAGTCAGGTCGTTGAGTGGTTTTGCAATAATGGAGTAATCTTTGATGAATCTGCGGTAATACCCCGCGAAACCCAGAAATGATCTCAGTTGTTTCAGTGTAGTAGGAATTGGCCAGGTTTTTATGGATTGGATCTTTTCAGGGTCTGTTTCAACACCTTTTTCAGAGACTATGTGGCCCAGATAGCGAACAGAAGTTTGGAAGAAATGACATTTTTCTGGTGATAATTTCAGTCCATATTCTCTCAGTCGGTTGAGGACTCTCAGCAGCCGGCGTTCATGTTCCTCCAGGGTGTCAGAAAATATGATTAAATCATCAAGGAACACCAGTACTTCCTTCAAGTGGAGGTCTCCCATACACCTCTCCATCAATCGCTGAAATGTACTGGGAGCATTTGTCACACCTTGTGGCATCCGATTAAATTCCCAGAAGCCAAGGGGAGTAACGAACGCGGTCTTCTGCTTATCTTCTTCACTCATTTCGATCTGATAATACCCTGATTTAAGGTCAAGAACGGAGAACCATTTGGACCCAGTAAGAGCAGAGAACGATTCTTCAGGTTAGGCAACGCATATGCATCCTTGATTGTCTGAAGGTTCAATTTACGATAATCGATACACAGTCGAACATCGCCGTTTTTCTTCCTCACAATCACCACAGGAGACGAGAAAGGAGATGTTGACTCTCGGATGACACCTGCCTCCAGAAGCTCACGTAGATGGCGTCTCACGGCTTCAATATCCTGAGGGTGGATCGGCCGAGCACGTTGCTTCACTGGAGTGGGGTCATGAAGAGGAATCTGATGTTTCACAGCAGTTGTACAGCCGAAGTCCAGGTCATGTTGCGAGAAGACATCAGCGATGGTGTTCAACTTCTCTGTGACCCTCTTCCTCCACTCAGGTGAGAGTGGGGATTCACCAAAGTTGAGATTCAACTTGGATGGTGGATTCTCAGCGGGATGCTGGGTCACTCTTTGTTCAGACAGGATGCAATGATATGCCTCTAAGTCGCCGATGATACTCAGTGGTGGAATAAATGTGTCTTGCTCAGACTCGTTGGTGACGACCACGGGAACCTTGAATGGAGGCAGAGCTGGAAGTGTTATCAGGCAGCTGCTGACACATAAGCCGCCGGGCAGAGTGGAGGCCGGATGTTGCAGAATGACACTTTGGCTAGATGGCGGAGATGAGACCTTTGCAGAGCCCTCAATGATGACAGTCTGACCAGCCGGAACACGCACTGGGACTTTGCTAATGAGCCTCACAACTCCCACGTTGCCATTGTCTTTATGTTGATGTGTCAGCTGTAAAGTCTTGAGGACAGCTCTGTAACCGTGGGCATTGGGCTGAAACGATGAGTGATTTTGGAGATACTGGTCATACAGTGGTTCGAGTGTGTTCATGCCGATGAGAACTGGAGTTATAGTCTGTGCATTTGAATCTGGAACCACTAAAGCAAGTGTTGAAATATTTTGTTCAGTGCCAACAAAGTCTTTCGGAAATTTTATTGAAAGCTCAACATAGCCAAGATATGGGACTGCTTGGCCAGCTGCACCTTCAATTTGGAGAAGATCATTAAGTGGTTGTATTGGTTGTTCACAGAGATGTTCATTGTAGAAGGATGCCGGTATTGTGGTCACCTGTGACCCTGTGTCGAGGAGGCACATGTAAGGTTGACCAGCAATGCTGACTTCTGCTGTGCATCGTGATCCAACGAGCCCACGGGGCACTTTTGTTAGCCCCAGATTGGTCTGCTGAAGATCGGCACAGTGAACAGTTCTCTTCTTCTCCATTTTCTTTGCGGGACAGTGTGGGTCCTGCTTAGCTCCTGTACGTCCCACCACAGGAGCTGCGACTAGTTTAAATGTTCAGTTGCAGAGGCGTTGTTCTTTTGCCACTTTTGCTTTCTTTCATTGTATTGTTTACGCTTTTTGTTGACAAGTGCTTCATTTGGTCGATTCTCACACTGTGGTCGGATGTGGCCGTCTTCTCCACAGCGGAAACAGAACCCAGGCTTGGGACACGAAGACACATTTGGAGCAGTTCTGGGAGTTTGAGGTGGTTTCTGGCGAGACTGGGTGGACTGGGAGGCAGACAGAGCAGCGAGTTGTTTTTGAATCTCAGCCACTTGCTTGGTGAGTGAGGCCAGAGCAGCACAAACTCCGCCCTCCTCTTCAGCTGCAAACTGTGCTTGTGAAGCAACACGTTGTTTAGATGTTGTTCTCAGATGTTGTTGCATTCGCTGCGTCTTTGTGGCTTCACGATCTTCCTCTTTCGTAACAGCAGCAGCAGTTGAGTGAAAGATGGAGGGTCAGCTTTTCGTTGTTTTAAACTGGAGCTCTGCAATTAAGTTGTGTGTCCCAGCACCCCCTACAGAATTGGCTGAGGAGGTACCGGGTTGACGTCACTGGGCTTCACCCCTCCCCGCTTCACAGCAAGACTAAGGGCCACTTGAAGTCGCTGTAAGTATGCGGATGGTTCTCACCAGAATCTTGCAAAGTGTCCATAAATTTCATGTACAGTTCCTCACCATCCTGTACAGTTCCAAATGCAGATCTAAATGTTGAATAAAGGTTTCTGCTGGTAAATCTGGACTGAGATGTTTCACAATGTCAATTGCAGGTGGCAGTAGACTATCAATGATCTGACGTGTTCTTTGGAGTTCAGAGATGCTTGTCTTTTTAATATGATGTCAACACCAGAGCGCCATGAATCATAATCAACTTCATGTTGTGGTCGAGGTGTTTTTCCAGAAAACAGACGCAATCTGTGTGGAAGAACGGACATGCATGGCTTCGTCAGTTTTTACAATGTGTTCCACAACGTACCTCTGTATTTCTGGTGGATTTAAATCAGCAGCAGACATGTTCAGGGCAGGGTGTCTTTGTCCTGTTTCACCTGTAGAGGGCGTGGTACCTTGTTCAGGAGCAGAAGCGGCGTCCATTTTGTTTTGTAGTTCAGTGGATGCAGCCATTTTGTGTTCTGTGGGACTTTTTGTTTCTGTAGGGCGCAGCTCAGCAACAGCATCATTGATCTGGACCATCAGTTCTTGTAAAACGTCTGTAAAGTCTTGGCCGGACAATTTAGCAACTTCTTTTAAGTCAGATAAGTAAGTCTTAGTTTTTGCACATCCTACATTAGCTGCATATATTTTAGATAGGCTTTGCACATAGTATTCATTATTAGAAGGTTTAAATGTGTAAGGCAAAATTGGACCCAACAGCTCAAAAGGTGCACTAGTTTTGAACTCGACAACAAGTTTATTATGATATTCACTTTCGGGTGAATTAATGTTAACTGCACGCTCTATTGCTCCATATTCTAACAAAAATCCTTCACTTCCTCTACTTCACATTTCGGAATGCAGCTCACTAACACAGCGTTAGGTATTTTAATACCGAGTGATTCAAACACGTCCATTTTTTTTGTAAATGAATTGGTGAGTCTGAATGAAAACCAAAAAAAAAATTTATTTTTTTTTTATATTGCACACGACCTCCTGGCCAGCTTATCGCCACCTTTTTCCTTATGTAGCATATGTGTTAAATGCAGGATAAGTATGATCGAGATTCTTCTAGGCTAGATCAGAAGGTTAGGATCGTCTCTCGGAGGTGCGTGGCAATAACAGACAGACAGAAATAATTTAAGTTTTGGGTGCTTATATTAATAGTGAAAAAAAGAGAAAAAAAAAACACCAATGTACAATGACCCAATATTTACAATCTGCAGATATAGCTCAAAGGTTAAGAACTGAAGTGCACTTCTTAAAGTTTGTTTTCTAAGTATCACAATAAAAATATAATCACAAATCGACCAACAACAACAATAAGATATTCAAAATAGCAAAATATGTTGTTTCTTTTGGTTTCAGTCCAAAGCAAAATAATGTCCACACGAAGCTGCAACGACAGCTTTATAGATTTCCCACGATTTGCAATGTAAAGTGTTCGATCAAGTGTCCATAGGTCCTTATTGAAAGTTTATGTAATTGTCCATCAGCGCTTTGACTGGGTTGAGCAAATGTGGAAAAGCAAGATGGCTAATGTGTGTGTGAGGAGAGTGGACTGGCTACACAAGCCCCTACCAGACCGCAGAGACTGTGTTGCTGGTTGAGACTGTGATGATCTTTGGTTCTGGTTGTGGTTCTGGTTCTGGGCTTAGCTCGGTTTCTGGGCTTAGCTCGCCATCAGATTCTGTACCCTGACTGGGCACACCTGGCCTGTATTTAGACAGACAGGACCATCCATCAGTAACCATTCAAATAAAACAATAGCTAGCTATCTTCGTAATTATTCTACATTATCAGTGTACACACAATATACATTCATTTGTCAATAATCAATAAATTTCACATTTGTGGAAATAAATACACAAGCAAAAATACACCCTCTTTGTTTAAAGTGCATTGAGAACATAGTAAACAATTTCAGTAGTTAACACAACAATAGCAGGCCAATGTGGCTCTTAAATACGTTGGCCAGAGACATAGGCAGACAAAACAGCCTTAAATGATCGCTATTTGCATATGAATGCACTTTAACAATGAAAGGCAATGAGTGATACAAATGCTAGCGGTCTTTATGTTGCTAATGCTAACAGTAGCAAAACAATTCAGGCAGACTCACCAATTCCCGTCAATAATCCGTTTCCCACAACCCAGCGTCTGCAGCGGTCGGTCAGCGGACTTCTACAAGAGTTTACAATGTAAGACTTATGTTAAAAGCGAGCTAAATAACAGCAGAAGCGAGTAGTAGTTTGATTTTGCGAGACAAACCTCGGCAGCCGTCCTGTAGCTCCTCTCTCTCTCAACACAAGTGACAGGAGAGACGCACAGGAGGATTGTATCCGCGCTACGAGGCACGCGATTGGCCGAACGTAACACTGCGTGGGTGTAACGTGAGGTGAACGTAAGTCAGGTGACTCGATGGTGCATTTACTGACCGGCAATGATCGGAATTATTATTTACTGCAGAAATAAGTGCGTTTTATGTACTGGGTTACAGTTGCACTGAGTTTCATGATCACCCACGTTGGAGGGGATGACTGATCTTTAGGCCTCGTCCGAGAGGACGAGCTGTTTCCTTCCCAGAGCCTGAGGCACTTGACACTTGATACCATAACACAATGGTCAGAGCTCATTCTTGGTCATTAGCCACAGGAGATGCTTAATCCCAGCCCGGACATTTACCCTAAACTTAACCAGAAGTCACATTTTAGACCCTTAACTGGTACAAGCCTGTTCTCTTCTCTTCACATTTACAGCAGATCAGCTTATATTACCAACTCATCAAAGTTCTTCATCTGTTGGATACAAGTGTGCTGCAGTCCTCACAAAGAGACACCTTTATTTCAGCCTCATTGTGGCTTCAAGGAGCAATTTCTCAACATTATGACACATAAGCCCAGTGGTCTCAACAATAATACATCTGCATAGACTCAGAACATCATGACAGATAAAAAACAAATTTTAGCCTCATTGGAGCTTCAAGGAGCATAGTCTCGTGCAGGAGCATAGTCTCGTACCGGAGCATGGTCTCCTACCGGATACCGGATCCCGGAGTAAACACACTTTGACATAAATTAAAGCCCCTGCTTCACAGAGGGCGGAGCCACAGTAGCAGGAGAGCAGAGAGGGGAGGGAGACAGAGGGAGAAAGCAAGCAGCTCCTCACCTCACTTCACTTCTCACAAGCAAGAGGGAGACAGAGGGAGAGAGCAGAGCTCCTCAACTCACTTTAGGTCTCACACACACAAGGAAGGAGGAGACAGAGGGAGAAAGCAAGCAGCTCCTCCACTCACTTCACTTCTCACAAACACACAGGAAGGAACACTTCTGTCTTTAGCTCTCGGATTTCTACATTTTGCATGCTAACTGGCCTGAAGAAGGGGGATTTGCCCCGAAACGTCGCCCCAACAGCATGCAGATCTTTTATTTTAGCGCTAACAATTATTTCTTTTACATTTGAGAGCATATTTTTTATCAACTTATACTTGGAAAAGAGCACATTTCAGAAAGAAGCTCATTTAGCTGTTTCTCAGACTTTATCAACCTATACTTGGAAAAGACCATATTTCAGAAAGAAGCTCATTTAGCTATTTCTCACACTTTATCAAATTATACTTGGGAATTGCACTCATCTTAAACACATTTTGTCACGGGACTCTTTGCAAATAAGCTCTTTATAGCTGTTTTCAACATACTTCATTGAACAACAATTGGACAAGAAGTCATCTCAACTGTCTTAACCACATTATCAAGCTGCATTTGGAGACAGGCTCATCTCAACTCTTTTAAGCACAATTTACTTCATTCACACAATTTATCAACATTTCAAGTCATCTACAAAGACCAATACAAAATCTGCATAGATTCAGACAATCATGACAGATAGAGAAGAAGTCCAGCAGTCTCAACAACAGTTCATCTGTAACAGATCAAGTCATTCATAAAACACAATTCAACATCTGCATAGATTCAGACAATCATGACAGATAGAGAAGAAGTCCAGCAGTCTCAACAACAGTTCATCTCTAACAGATCAAACCATTCATAAAACACAATTCAACATCTGCATAGATTCAGACAATCATGACAGATAAACAACTAAATCTACAGGATTTCAGCCCAGAGTGGACATCAACACTTTTAGAGCCAAACTACAAGTGCTCAAGTTAAACCGTTTGGACGAGTGGAGGGGACAGGACTGCTATGAAGTCAGAGATGCCAGTGCTAGATCCTCTGGATCTTACAATAATAACCCTAACCCTAACCCTAACCCTATCCTTAACACCCCTAAACCTATCCTTAACACTTACCCTTAACCTCACATTACCCAATCACATTAAAATAACACTAACCACTTAAACTCCTTGACAACTTCAAATTCTAATCCATATTGACTTTCAATTAACTCTAAAACAGAGGACACACCACGAGACTTGATCAACCTCGCTGGGGCCGCCCTTGGATGAAGGTGTCTAGTGATAATGGCCGAAACACCTGATGATTCCAAGGTCCACTACTGAAGATGTGTCCTTATCATCTCCTTACCCTAAACTAAACATAACATAAAAAAACGATGAATCCAACATCCACTCATAAAAACACCCTAATCCTTTGCATTCACTATATCTTTAAACTTTAACAACCATCTAGATGCCCACGGATCAAATATCCCCCTATCATCCCGTGGACCTACATAACAAATCTAATACTTACCAACCTTTGACCTGACCATATACGGATGTTGATGCTAATATCAGCAAGAGAAGGATCCATCCAATGTACTTGGTATTGAATCGATGCCGAAAGTTGTGGTGTCAGCCTGGATCTTTAAACTTTAACAACCATCTAGATGCCCACGGATCAAATATCCCCTATCATCCCGTTGACCTACTTAACAAATCTAATACTTACCAACCTTTGACCTTACCTGACCATATACAAATATTGATACTAATATAGGCAAGAGAAAGATCCCATCCAATATACTGGGTATTGAATCGATGCCGAAAATTGTGGTGTCACCCTGGATCTTTAAACTTTAACAACCATCTAGATGCCCACAGATCAAATATCCCTCTATCCTGTTGACCTACATAACAAATCTAATACTTACCAACCTTTGACCTGACCTTTCTTCATCTTTGCTGGACTAAGAGAGTCGCAGATGACATGCGTGAGCCAGTGCAATTCCTTTGGCTCTCTTCTAACTATTCACTCGCCTAGAGTGCAATAGGGAGAGTCATCGAGATAGATTCAATTTCCTAACCCTTAACCTCACATTACCCAATCACATTAAATAACACTAACCAGTTAAACTCCTTGACAACTTCAAATTCGAATCCATATTGACTTTCAATTAACTCTAAAATAGAGGACACACCACGAGACTTGATCAACCTCGCTGGGGCCGCCCTTGGATGAAGGTGTCTAGTGATAATGGCCGAAACAACTGATGATTCCAAGGTCCACTACTGATGATGTGTCCTTAGCTTCTCTTAACCCAAATTAAACATAACATTAAAAATAATGATTCCAACATCCACTCCTAAAAAATCCTAATACTTTGCATTTACTATTTCCTTAAACTTAAACAACTATCTAGGTGTCCACTAATTCAATTCAATTTCAATTCAATTTATTATAGCCCAAAATCACAACAGCAGTTGTCTCAGCGGACTTTACAAGATGTTGATTTAACAAACAAGATTTGTCAGAAAATCAAACAGTGTAACATTTGGTCAAATACCCCCTTATTATCCCGTTGACCCACATAGCAAATCCAATACTTACAAACCGTTGACCTGCCCGTTCTTCACCACTTACCTTTGCTGGACTGGGAGAGTCGCAGATGACATACGTGAGCCAGTGCAATTCCTTTGGCTCTCTTCTAACTATTCACTCGCCTAGAGTGCAATAGGGAGAGTCATCGAGATAGATTCAATTCAACCCCTAACCTAGATATATTCAATTTCCTAACCCTGTTTAAATACAATAAATAAAGACAAACTGACAATTACATTAAAAGACTTTTATTAGAAAAACAAACAAACATCTAATCCATCATCATTCATAAAACAACAAAAACAAAAAGGTAAAAACTGGAAAAAAAAAAAAATCAAAAGCAGGAAAACACGTTTGTTTGTTTACTCTTTCCGGCTCAAACTCGCTGGTTATTGGTGTAAAAATAAAAACATTTACTGTAGATTTAAAACAAAAAAGGAAAAAAAAAAAAAGGAAAAAATTTAAAGTCAAGACAAAACTTCCTCATTTAATCTGTTTGAGCGGAAACTGTCTCTGTGTCTGTGTCTCTGTGTCTCTGTCTCAGTGTCTCTGTCTCAGTCTCACACTTTCACTAAAGTCACAGAGTCTCCTAAATTAAATAGTCCAAATCCAAGAAACAGTTCTTCAATGAAACAGTTGTTAAAAGTGTAAATGTGAAACAGTTTATCATCACAGACTTTATAAAAGGACAGAAGCCCCGCCTCTGAGTCCAGGAACACGCCCACTCTGCCTGAGGACACGCCCTCTTCATCTGAGGACACGCCCCCAGAGAGTCTGTCCCAATCACAGACTCTTGTTTCCTCCTTGTTGTGCCACACAAAGCACTCTCCACTTATAATCTCCAAACACCAGGACAGAGCATTGTTTCCAAACCCAGACTCTTCTCTTCCTTCACGTCTGATTCTTCTGTCACTCACTGCTATAGCACCCCCCCTTTCTCCACCCTCCAGTCCACCTCCCAGTAACAGCGCCCCCTCAGGCCAGTGGAGCTCAGGACCTGAGGCCGGTCTGTGAATCTGTCGTCATGATCTGGATACTTCTGATACCCCTTCACATAAGTTACAGTGAGTTTGTCCTCAGAGAGAATCAGACGTTTGTTCACTGTGTTTGGATCCAGAGAGAAGTGACGGGCGTCTGAGGAAGTGACGGGTCTAACATGGAGAAGTACCAACACAGTGAGAGAAGTGACGGGCGTCTGAAACACAAAACACACGTGAGAGAAGTGACGGGCGTCTGAAACACAAAACACACGTGAGAGAAGTGACGGGCGTCTGAAACACAAAACACACGTGAGAGAAGTGACGGGCGTCTCAAACACATGTAAATGATCTAAACTTAAGAACAGAAAGTAACAGTTGAAGAATAATGAGTTAACCCCTTGACGTTAGGTGCCTCGAATTCGCGACATACCGTTTAAACTCAAATTGCGGCCACTGTGTGAGGTGCACACATCAATTCTCGGGTTGGGCATGTTCCTTCAGCTCTTGCGAAGAAATTGTGACCGCTTTTATTTTGGTGACCTCTTCCTGCTAAATGCTGCATCCTGTTGATGTGAGAGGACGCTCCTTCAGGAGTAACTTGTCCCTGGAGGCTTCTACTCAGCGTTGGTCCGGCGAAATAAAGGTGAGTTTCGACACCAAAAAAAATATGTAGCTGCTAACGCTGTGCCTGTCTATGTGCTGTGTCAATATGAAGTCAATATGACAAATACTTTTGCCGTAATTATAGATTTTCGGATTGTCGCGAGTTCGAGACACAGAGCCAAAAGGGACTTTGTTTTGAGCATTTTACGCTGTTTTGGGTCTTTTACAGATGTCTTGGGACTTTCCTTAGCAGTTGTTGGGTTAGTTATCGTCAAATTGTTGTGTTACACGTGTTTTTAAGTCACTACTCTGTGCTTCGATTCTATCACAGACCTGCCGCCATTGTTAGCAGTGTTTGTGTTTGGTTAGCATGAGAATGGTTTGGTGGATGTTGTAGCTAGCTAGCTTCAGACGTGGTGTGCACCTTTGTCTGCTTTCTGATCCGTTCAGGCTCACGTTTTCTTTGCAACATGAACTTTAATAACTGTAACGTTGCACGCGTCTACAGACTCTTGTACTGGCTTTGTGGATCCATCAAGACCCTGCTGCTTTTGTTGTGGTGCGTAAATTTGTGTTAGCCTGGGACAACACTGTTTAGTAGGGATGGGACGAGATCTCGTGCCGCGAGATCTCGCGAGATCAAACTGTCACGATACTGTGCGCACACGTACTGATCTGTCTCGTGAGATTTTTCCATGGTCATGAAATTAAGTTTCGTATCTTTGAGCAGCTGTAGTAAATATTCTCCTCCACACACAGACTTGTAGCGGACTTATTATGACAGAAAATTGTCTAAACTCTGTCTCAGTTTTTATTTCGTAAAGATAGGACCAATATTGACAGAGATAATTAGTCCTAAACATTGTAAAAGTTAGCGTGAAAAATATATAATCGTCAAATATACGCGCGGACATCACGGGAACAACGCCGTGTTTTTCACACTTAAACATAGTTTAAAATAGATCCACAAAGAGATATTTTGGCCTCTGTCATGTAAAAAGTAGGAAAGTCTCCTCATCTGTGTGCGTCTGGTCCCTGCAGCAGCAGCAGCGGCGATGTGAAGGAAAGGGGGCGGAGTCTGAGCTACACACGGGGAGTGGATCAATTTCAGTCAAAACTCAGATCGTTCAAATAATAAAAATCCAAGGTGATACATATAATGAGAGGTAAAGCTAAGCTAAAAGAATATAAACTAACAATAATAAAGAATACAAACCAAAGTTTGTATTTTGCCTTGTTTAAATTCTAAATTGAAACAATTAATGCAAATTATTTAAAAATCTTGTCTCGTCTCGATCTCGGGGACCCAATCTCGTGGCTCGTCTCGTGAAAATTCTGTCTCGTCCCATCCCTACTGTTTAGCTTTTGTGATAAATGCCAGATTTTTTCGGGCTCGGTTCTGATTCAGTCTGAACTCAGCCTTGTTTTAAATGTGTGATGTGTTGCTTTATTCATGAATTAATCATGCAAAACCACCCGTGACGTTGTTTACTGGATAAGCGCGTACATTGTCCTGTTTGTGTTCGTGCGTAACCGCGGTCTCCTCCTTGTGCTTTCCGGTACTCTCAGACTCGCGTTTTCTTTGCAACACAAACCTTATTGACCGTACTTTAAATGTATATTGTGTGTTTTTGTGGCAAGTGTCTGCAGCCCTTTCATACTCATTGGTCTGTGCATCTATGCAGAGACAGGCTGTGGTTGTGCGTAAACGGAGTAGTTGCTGCGTAATCCTCGTTTTGTGATAAGTTCTGGCGGTTATGATTCAGTCTGGATTCAGTTGTGTTTTAAATGCGTGGTGGTGTGGTGTTATATTCATGATTTTACCAGACAAAACCACGTGTGTCTTTGTTTATTGTGGATAAGCCAGTTAAATGTCCTGCGTTGCTTGGCCACGTTGTTCACCTATGTCCATCTGCGTCATGTTGTTTTGTTAGCAACACAAACTTTTATAACTGCTTGACATGTGGTGTAAGCACACTCACTCCATGCATTAGTGATTAAAAAGTAAAAATTATATTGCCAATGCTATATTATTACATTGAATAACTGTTGTGTAGGCTTAATGTTTATTTTCTGCATCATTTCTGAGGCACCACCAGTGTGACAACTGCTGTGAGGAGGACATCACTGCTGCTGCTGTGGGTGAAGAGCCTCACCAATGTTGTGGGTATGTCTCTATCTCAATGTTTAGATATAAATCATCTGGTAAAGTTACATTATGTAAGATTTATGGTGACAGGTGTATCACCTGCATGACTTTATCTCACTCTGTGTCTGCTACCACAGTGCGATGATCCTGACATTACAATGAGGAGGACACGCTGCACCTGACGTTACAATGAGGAGGACATGTTGCACCTGACGTCACAGTGAAGAGGACTCGCTGCACCTGCAGTACAATGAAGAGGACTCGCTGCACCTGCCAGTACAATGAGGAGGACGGTCTGGACCTGTTACAGTGAGGAGGACACGCTGCACCTGCCAGTACAATGAGGAGGACGGTCTGGACCTGTTACAGTGAGGAGGACACGCTGCACCTGACATTACAATGAGGAGGACACGCTGCACCTGCCAGGACAATGAGGAGGATGGTCTGCACCTGACGATACAGTGAGGACAACGCTCTGGACCTGTCAGTTTAGTGAGGAAGGCGCTTTGCACCTGTTGTTATCATGAGGAGGGCGTTAATTACAGTAGAACAAAGATGTGACACTGAATACAGTCAAAAACTCCAAATCTAGTCAGACTGTGCGATCACTATTATAGACATTTTTGATGATGAACCTTTGTGAATTGTCAACAAAGTAACTTGAACCATCGTAAACTGTCTCCAAAATGGCTGTATTTAGTTGGCACTATGTTGCACATGAGTGTTTTTTGGTTTACCCAGGCTTAGAGAGCAGTGGTGCAGTGTATGCTGTATACCAGTAGTTGTAATTGCACAAGACAACGAGCCAACAGGTCACCAACAACATTGATTAGTTTTTCAAAATAATTGTATTGACAGATGAGCTTCTTTCCACATAACATTGTATCTCAAATAATACTATTTTGTTTGCTGACAAACAAATAGTGCTCATATATGCTCTATATAGCATACATATTATATACACAGCACTATGCAATTATATACCATGTTATATACTGTATGTATATTTTTTTTTTTCTAAGGGTATTTTATTTAATTTTAACTTTCACAATATGTTTCCATGAATAAATTTGGTCGATAAAGTGTTTTAACCCAGGTAGTGGTAGAGTTGCCCTATTGTATTCACATTTTCAGGCATATTTTAGGTCTGTCCTGGAAACCTAATTTATGAAAATTGGGTCATGACAATTGAAAAAGCTTCATTTGCATCAAATTGACACATCAATAAAATATATTGAGAATACAAGTTGGAAAAATGTGTTTTTCTGTGACTTAGTTGCAAATATGGGTAATTTGTGTTCCTCTGTGGCCCAGTGTCGCTTTTTTGTTACGAACCCAAAAACTTTTTTATTTTTAGTGCTATTGAAAATATTTCAACTGATCCTTGTTTTGGGGCCTAACTGAAGTAAAAAAAAAAAAAAAACATTCAAAAAAAAATTTTTTTTTCAGAAAATAATTCGGGCATCAAGGGGTTAAATGTTTAAACTTGTTGTTTGCTGATTGTAAAGATCCAGGATCATGTTTGGATGAATTTAACTCAGATGAGACGAGTTTCTTTAGTGAAGAAAACAAAGTTAAAGAGACAGAAATATGAATAAATCAGACTCACATTTCTCAGACCTGGAACCAGGAACTGTTCTCCTGCAGGAACCAACCTGCAACACACAAGAACAGACTGTAGGGGGCAGTGTGGAGTCACAGACTGTAGGGGGCAGTGTGGAGTCACAGACTGTAGGGGGCAGTGTGGAGTCACAGACTGTAGGGGGCAGTGTGGAGTCACAGACTGTATGGGGCAGTGTGGAGTCACAGACTGTAGTGTAGTCTCACCTGACAGACTGTAGGGGGCGCTGTAGAGCGGTCAGGAGCTCTGCTGAGGGGCCTGGATGGTTGTAGCTCAGGTCTAACTCTGTCACACGGGAGTGGGCGGAGCTTAGAGCTGAGGCCAGAGCAGCCCCGCCCCTTTCTGACACCAGACATCCAGACAGCCTAAAGACACAGCATTACACTCATGTGGACACAAGGGGCAGTGTTACACTCATGTGGACACAAGGGGGCAGTGTTACACTCATGTGGACACAAGGGGGCAGTGTTACACTCATGTGGACACAAGGGGCAGTGTTACACTCATGTGTGTCTCACCTGAGAGTCTCCAGTCTGCAGGGGGCGCTCTTCAGTCCCTCACACAGCAGCTCCACTCCTGAGTCCTGGAGCTCGTTGTGACTGAGATCTAAGTGTGTGAGACTGGACGAGCTGAGGACTGAGGCCAGAGGACCACAGCTGTGAGGAGACAGTCCACAGCCACTCAGACTGGACACAGAGGGACATTAAGACATTAGAGACAGTGTGAGGACAGGGATTGAGGGGGGGGAGGGGTGGGGAAGGGGAAAGAGACAGTTGAGAGAGACATTAGAGACAGTGTGAGGACAGAGAAGGACATTAGAGACAGTGTGAGGGACAAGAGGGAGGAGACATTAGAGACAATGGCCCTCATTTATCAAAGTTGCGTATAAAATGGTGTAAATTTTAGGTGTACACGGAAAATACACCAGAGGGCGCATTTATGAAGAGGGGTGAACCTGACCAGTTTAGGTGAACGCAAGGCGTGCTAAATGCAGCGGACAAAAATCAGCGTCATTTGCATGAAACGCCCCAAAATATTCATGTTTGAGGAGGCCTCACCCACAGGATTTTCAGCAGAGATGGACGGAATACGGCACAGAGATAAAATGTAATAAAAATGAAAAAATAATAAACACTGTTTTGACTAATTGGAAAACATAAAAACATATTGGGGCTTATAAAAATAAAAATACATGTTATAAAACTAAAAAAGAGCTGCATTTGATATTTGCAATTAACTTTTTTATGACATAACGGGCTAAATAGACTGGATATTGAAAGTGAAGCCAAGTTAGGCTATAAGAGCGCCGAGCAGCTCTGGGTCAGACCGGGTTGAGTCGAGGGGAACACGGGGAGTGGCCTTGATCAGACCCCGGGCTCACTTGAAAGCTATGGGGAGTGGCTTAGGTGGTTCGGAAGGAAGAGGCGCGCGGAGGACGGACTGCATCGAACAGGATCTGCCGAACCGGGCCGTGATCTTCTGAGCTTCTGTCCGTGTGCAAGTTCTATTTGGGAACTAGCGATGGCCCGGACAGGACAGCGCAGCGGCACGAAGAGAGCACAGGAGAGCACAGGAGAGCCGCTTGAACTCGTCCGGACTGGTCAACTGCCCGCTCGCGCTCATCATTTCACATAATTGATCAGTGCAATGACTGAACGCTTTGGTTTGCATCGGAACCAGGCGCGCGCTTGTGAATCACATACGGAACCGAACCCGTCTGGACCCAGACTGCTGCCAGACCGCATGTAGTACACACGCCCAGTACCAGCGCACACGGTACCGCTCACATACTGAACCCATGCAGACCATTGACTGAAGGACCCGGACCGAAGCCCGCTGCTCAGTCACTTTCGATGGAATTACCGCACGGAGCACGGCTGCAGGATCAGAACCGGATCTGGACCGGGTCAGGACTTTTTGTAATCACGCTTTGGTGAGTCTACTTTTGGTTCTGCTGTGACCTGTAGCCAATAGTTTGGGATTTGTTTGTTCAAAGCATGGTTTTGCTGGTTTATGCTTAATTTGGAATGCGTTTTACAATGTGAAAAGCACTTCAACAAAGAACACTTAATCATTTTTCTACTGGCTGTTGTTTATGCTAAAATAGGATTATTTCACGGCAGTATTTCCGTAATGTCAAATAGATTAAGGACAAAACAGTTAGTGCAGCTAAAAGTAGCTTTCCAGTGCATTTTAGTGATTGTTTGAAATTGGCGTACCATTTACACAACCTCTCGAGTTGGCGTAGGGTTTTTGCACACAGTACGCTCACGTCAATGTTTTATAAATCCCGATGAGTCCCTCGTTTTGGTCGTACACCACATATACACCCAAATTTCGCCGTACGCAACTTTGATAAATGAGGGCCAGTGTGAGGACAGAGGGACATTAGAGACAGTGTGAGTGTGAGCAGCGGTAGCTGAAGCTAAAGCTTAAAAAGCTGTTTTATACGAAACTAAAACCTTTTGAACCAGAAAAAAGTTTTGATGTGAAACTAGGTCAGATCCAACAGTTTTTAAATCTGTAGGTGTTGTTTCTGCTGAACATGAGCAGTTTGTGTTTGTGTTGAGGACTAAAGTAGCAACCACTGGAGCTGATTTACAACGGCTACAAGCACCAATGTCCTGTCCAGAAAATATATTAGATCTGTGAGTATTTGAATTCATGTGTTTATACATTTTATTCCAAGTTCTGTGCCTGTTAACTGATTTCAGAATGATTGACATGCCAGGTGGACAAGGAGTGGTGTTCTGGTCTGGTCATTTCAAAGCCTTGTAGGGCAAAGCTGTGGGGGTTGACATAGGGCTATATATACATTGAGCTTCTTTACCTCTGAGAGACCACCACCAGTCTGAGATGCAGACCATGTTGCCCTCAACTTGCTGAGATGCTGCAATAAAGTCTTTTGAGCACTATTTTGTGTCTTAACCCATAAGGACCCACCGTGACACTGGTGTAACAGCCACTTCAGCCTCTCTGGAAGGGTCTATAAATGATTTTATTCACAGTTTTGACCTCAGACACTCCCAGAGTGACTCCTGGTGAACATCCTGATGCATCATGGTCCTGGTCATGTGACTTTGTTTTCACACACTGACATTACCAAAATGGTCGTTTTTCAACTTCGCACAGGTGTCCTAATTAGCATTTTTGTAAAAGTTCATATTTTCTTGTTAAAAATAAAGTGAAACTATTTTATTGTTCTGACAGTTACAGAAGAAGTGTCCGATCACACACAACCTGAGGTTTACACATTTGATCAATAATTTGATAGAAAACTGATCAATTGAAAAGTGCTGTAACACATGTGTCACTACGGGAATTTAGACTTTGAAAACCCCAATGTAACATACATGTCACATTATTGATTACTGATCAGGGATCAATATGAGGTGTGGAATATTTTAGCTCATTCTGTCACATTTTACCTCAGGAACTCAATTATGCTTAAAAATTCTGAAGAATGTATCGTTTAGTAATCATGTTGGCATGTCTTTAGTAGATCTGAGTACAGGTATATTTTCAAACGTTAACGTCAAACAGGATCAGGTTTTATGACTAAAACTAAGTTAGAAAGTTTTCTTAGGTGGGTTTTATAGACAGAAGATGATTTTTAAAGGTAAAAAGTGGAATAAACCCAATTTTGACATTTAATAGCACTGTTATCTGTTATAGGTCATATAACTGTTGAAAATCAAACAAATTTATACAAAAAAGCCAGATTTTTTTGCCCCTTTTGACAGACAGATGGGACCTGGGTGTTTGTGACTCACACTGTGATGTCACTGGGGTGAAACCTGAGGCTGAGCTGCAGGAGTTCTGCTCCACAATGATCTGATACATCATTATATTCAAAATGACCACATATTTTATATTCAACATCAACAGTAAACTGACATATAATGGACACAATCTGTCTATAAAGAGGTTATTCTTACATTTTTCACATTTTAAAACTGTTTTATGGTTAGATAAAGCAAATCTGCAGAAAAACTCCATTGGTAACAATCATTTTTGGAAGAAATGCAAACATGACACATTTGTGTGATCTACTCGTACGTTAGAAATAACTTCGAGGCTGGTTTGTTTTCAAATGATGGCAACTTTTACTCTTTACAACCCACTGGAAGCTGCAGAGAGGGAAATAAATATATTTTTTTATAAATGAGGACAGTATTTTGGAAGAATAATTTTCTAATAAAAAATACCATTATAATATTTTATTACATTTGACTTTATTAACGCTGTTACGTCCCCGGACGTACGCCTCCTCCCCTTGCATAATCAATAACACCTGTGCTTTCTCATCCAGAGCTCCGGTTTGCCCCTGTCAGGCTCCACCCGGATAAAAGGAGGCGGAAGTGGTCTCTCACTCTCTCTCTCGCTCATCCAGCCACGCCACACCGCGCCACGCTCTTTCTTTTCTTTCCTTTTTCTTACACACCCCATTCGCACCCTTCAACACGCACATTACACACACTAACGTTATCTTATACTGACATTCATTCGCACCTCACGCACCACAGCACATTTCTCAATTACAAACATATCAACAGTACACTGCCCAACACAACATGCACAAAAGGTTATCCAACTGATCGTACTTACACCACACGCAACCACGCAAATTACACTTACACTGACAACATACAGATCTTGATTATTGTTTATTTAAAAAAATAAATATTTAAAAACTGCCTGTTTGAACCCTTCCTTTTTTGTTGTGGCTTTAGAGCCGGGTCGCAACAAACGCCCAGTGTGACATATATGTTACATTGCATATCTCTGACACTAGGGGGTGAAATTCTAAAGAAATGTCAGAAATGTCTTATTTGGGCTCCATTTAGTCTGTGTTTTGCCCCACATAATTTTCCTTCAAGGATTTAGGGGTCCGGGTTCTTATGGGATATGTCATTGCCATTTACCCTAAATGTCTGAAACTCACAGTTTGGTGGAGAATGCGGGCATTTAAGACATTTGTGGGCAGGAAACCATCGAAAGGCAATGTGAAGACTTTTTCGACGCTTTTTTCATCAAGCACCGGCTACGGGTGCAAACCCTAACCCCTAACCCTAACCCTGACCATCACAACCAAGGGCCATTCAAGAAGAAGGACTTTGACTTTGCATGACAAATAACAGGCCCGTGCTCAACATAGACCATCGATGGAATTTACAAATGGCCCTCGACCAACATGCAGAGGAGGCCTGGGAGACACAGGAGGCGTCAACAATACAAGTAATCACAGAATATGACAAATGGTATGCATGTCATGGATTAGGACACTGGAAGAGAGACTGCCTGACAGCATGAGGACAAGGAAACAACCAAAAGGAACAGTAACTCTCTTAGCAAACAACTGTGTTACTGCCTGTCATCTTCACCACCCCAGCGAGAGGCCTGCAACCAGATCACATCACAACATGCCACATCCAGAGGGCCCCTCAAGGCGAGACTATGGGATTCAGAGGAGGGAGATTATTTTCTCCAGATGACAAATTTACTTAAATTTCACAGGAATGTTGTAATACAGGTTATAAACATATGCTAATGTTAATTTATAGGTTGGACCCAGGGATTTCTGTATTTTGTGATGATTATGATTTTCTGCTTTCTTGTATTGTTGATTTTGATTTTGTTCGCAAATACATGTGTTATGTATTTATAGGAGGGGATGTGACTATTTAAATGCATGTGTTTATACTTTTATTCCAAGTTCTGTGCCTGTTAACTGATTTCAGAATGATTGACATGCCAGGTGGACAAGGAGTGGTGTTCTGGTCTGGTCATTTCAAAGCCTTGTAGGGCAAAGCTGTGGGGGTTGACATAGGGCTATATATACATTGAGCTTCTTTACCTCTGGGAGACCACCACCAGTCTGAGATGCAGACCATGTTGCCCTCAACTTGCTGAGATGCTGCAATAAAGTCTTTTGAGCACTATTTTGTGTCTTAAGTCATTGCCATTTGCCCTAAATGTCTGAAACTCACAGATCCATGGTGGAAACAAGAAAATACTTCTTGTTTACCAAGCCTTTAAAAAAAAATTTACTCATTAGCAAAGCCTCTGTGACTCTGAGCTACATTTTAAATTCATTTTATTTATAGCTTTGAGGTTGGATTATGATAAACACATTACACACAGAATTTATGATTTTTTACAGTGTTTTTCCTTGACAAACAGGAAACGGCTGATGATAATGCGCTAGCTTTGTCTATTGTCTGAACAAATAAAGTTTTCATCAGTGTAAATGCTTTGGTTTGTCACAGGATCAAGTCTGTGTTTGGTGAAGAACATTATTTCATGTTTCTGCTCTTTTTCGTCTGGTTTTCTCCCGATTCTGTGTTTTCTCTCGTCCAATCATCGAGCTTAAAGAGGGACCACAGTGAGGTCTGCTCCAGGGTCCAGGGTGAAAACTGTTCACTTCAGACCCTGCAGGCGGGACGGAAAGGGTCAATTTGTGCAGTGTAAACAGCACAGGACCGTACTGGACCGCTCTGACCTGAGCCGATGGAAACAGACTTTAGTCTCAGCAGGTTTTTTTTGTTTTGTTTATTTAAGGATCCCCGTTAGTCTCTACAGTAGCAGAGACTACTCTTCCTGGGGTCCAAACATTAAAAATACATTACCGACATGCATCAGATACATTAACAAAGCCAATAATTTACATCTCCCACATCCCACAACAATTCCATAATGTCCATGAAGTGTACACATGAACATATAACCATCAACCTCAGCACCAACAGACACACACACTTCTCTATCTGTGCTTTATCTCTCAACGTTGATCTGGAGAACGACAGTTATCAAAAATGATAGTTTACATTCTGTAAATTCTAGAGGTATTATCTTGGGAAGACAGTTCCATTTGTGCATCGCTTAATAAATAAAAGTCTATATCCAGTTTGATTAAGTTTTTGGTAAAATAATATTTCCTGCAGAGGCATGTGTAACCAGTGTAAACCCGCATGAGGTACCAGGATGGAGAAGTGTGTGGTGGTGAAGGGATAAACTCACTCCCTCAGGTATAAAAACCCACAAACAAACTGAGCTAAGGGGAGCGTTGCCTTTAGCTCAATGCGTTTGTCGGTCGACCGCCCCGCGGGAGACCTGGTTCAACTCCCGCTCAGGACACAACACAACGCAGAGAGTGAAAACACAACCGGTCACACATGTCTAGGGTTAGAATTGTGCTAGGCAAGGTTGGAGGTGAAACATTTTCAGAGCTGAGCAGGGCTGATGGAGGCTGCAGTTTGGTTTGGTGGACACGCCCAGCTGGGTGTGGTCTGTGGAGCAGTGGAAGTGGGCCTGGTGTTTCTGAGGGAAGAAGGTGGATGAAGAACAGAAGGAGACCAAAGACAGAACCCTGAGGAACTCCTGAAGGAGAAGTGAAAGGTCTGAGCTGAATAAAGACAAGAGTGAAAGCAGGTGAGGGCTGGACCAGTGATGCTGTTCAGGAGGATGGAGTGACACATGGTGTGGAAGCAGAAGAAGGATGGACAATAAACCAGAAGGTCAGTGGTTCTGAGAAAGACCAAGCACAAAACACACTGAAGATGTGACAGGTTCAAAGAGACGAGAGAAGTTTGAGATGAGACATAAACCACTGAGGACAGAGGGACAGTTGAGACACTCACCTGAGAGTGTGAGTCTGCAGGGGGCGCTCTTCAGTCCCTCACACAGCAGCTCCACTCCTGAGTCCTGGAGGTCGTTGTGACTGAGATCTAAGTGTGTGAGACTGGACGAGCTGAGGACTGAGGCCAGAGGACCACAGCTGTGAGAGACAGTCCACAGCCAATCAGACTGAAGACACAGAGGGACATTAGAGACATTAGAGACAGTGTGAGGACAGAGGACATTAGAGACAGTGTGAGGACAGAGGGACATTAGAGACAGTGTGAGGACAGAGGACATTAGAGACAGTGTGAGGACGGGACATTAGAGACAGTGTGAGGACAGAGGGACATTAGAGACAGTGTGAGGACAGAGGGACATTAGAGACAGTTGGACTCACAGGGCTTTGGTGGAGGCTTTGACCACTGGCAGCAGACCCAGCAGAGCCTCTTCTGAAGGTTTATATTTCCTCAGATCAAACTCCTGCAGGTCTGAGTATGAGGACAGTAAGATGAAGGACAGAGCCGACCACTGAGCTGGAGACATGTCTCTATTGGAGATATCCTCATATCTCATGTACTCCTGCATCTCCTTCACCAGACTTGGTCGTTGAGCTCGTTCAAACAGTGAAACAGTTCAGACTTCTCTCTGCAGACAGACTCTTTTCATTCAGCTTCTGTTTGATGTACTTTACCGTCTCCTGATTGGTCGTGTCACTTCCTGTGTGAGTCAGCAGACCCTGCAGCAGCCTCTGGTTGGTCGACAGAGACAGCCCCAGGAGGAAGCGCAGGAACAGGTCCAAGTGTCCGTTTGGACTCTGTAAGGCCTGGTCACAGCAGAGACGTAGAAGGACACTGCAGACTCAGGACTGTTTGGAGTAATGTCTTTTCTTTTAGTTTTCTTTGTTTTTTTTAAGCTGTTTTCTCTCGTTGGCTCGGGACTCTCAGATGAGTCAGATGAGCCGTCTTCTGAATCTGAATAATAGTCAGACTGTTCTTGTTCCTCAGACTGTGGTGTCTCCATCAGGTTCAGTCCAGAGCTGTAGAAGGTCTGATGGACGTGAAGAGCAGCCAGAAACTCCTGCAGACTCAGATGGATGAAGCAGTAGACTTTGTCCTGGTACAGGCCTGGCTCCTCTCTAAAGACCTGTGTGAGCACTCCGGAGTAACGAGCTGCCTCTTCAGCGTCCAGCCCACACTCGCTCAGGTCACTCTCGTAGAAGATTAGGTTTCCTTTCTGCAGCTGTTCAAAGGCCAGTTTGGACAGAGACAGAACCATCTTCTTGTTTTCTTCAGACCAGGCTGAATCTGGCTCCTGTTTTTCGTCGTATTTGATGTTCTTCTGTTTGAGCTGCAGCACCAGGAAGTGGACGTACATCTGTGTGAGAGTCCGGGGCAGCTCCGGTTCCTCTGTTTGCTCCAGAAGCTTCTTTAGAACTGTGGAGAGGATCCAGCAGAAGACCGGGATGTGACTCATGATGTAGAGGCTGCGGACGCTCTTGATGTGGGAGATGACTGTTTCAGCCTGGTCTGTGAACCTCTTACTGAAGTACTGCTCCTTCTGCAGGTCAGTGAACCCTCTGACCTCTGTCACCATGGAGACACACTCAGCAGGGATCTGATTGGCCGCTGCAGGGCGTGTGGTTATCCAGAGGAGAGCGGAGGGAAGCAGGCTCCCCCTGATGAGGTTTACCAGCAGCACGTCCACTGAGACAGACTCTGTGGGGTCAGTCAGGACCCGGGTTCGGCTGAAGTCCAGAGGAAGTCTGCACTCGTCCAGACCGTCAAAGATGAAGAGCACCTGGAGCTGTTGGAAGCTGCAGAGATCTTTGGAAGAACTGAAGAAGTGATGCAGCAGCTGCACCAGACTGAACTTGTCAGTAAGAACATTAAGCTCTCTGAAAGTGAACGGGAACAGCAGCTGCAGCTCCTGGTTGGTCTCGCCTTCAGCCCAGTCCAGACTGAACTCCTGAGTCAGAACTGTTTTCCCCACACCAGCCACGCCCTTGTCAACACGCTCTGATTGGCTCTCCTCTCTGTGTTTGTCCTTTGAAGATGTCCTCACATGGGACAGTCTTCTCATCGGCTGGTGTCCTGGAGTGTGTCTCCATCTGTCTGACCTCATGTTCCTGGTTGATCAGAGCAGATCCTCCCACAGTGATGTAAAGATCTGTGAAACCTTCTGCAAACTCCATCTTCTCTTCACTCAGACCTTCTCTGAGGAACATAAACTTCTGTTTCAGGCTGGACTTCAGCTGCTCTGAGCTGTTTCTGATTATTTCTGAGGACACAAACACAACATTCCCTTAAAAGGTAGCAGCTCTTATTTTCTTTAAAAAGATCCTGAATATTTACTGGTAATGATTTTTTACTATCTTTGTACATCAACTGAGCAGTATAAAATTTGACCAAGTCAGGTAAATTTAATCGTTTTGATTGCAAAAGTAGTAGATTGGTGTGTTCTAGATATTCAGCTTTATGAATAATTCTAATAGCACACTTCTGAAGTATTAACAGTGGCTGTAGTAAACTTGTGTAATTTTTGCCCCAAACTCCAATTACGTCAGTTAAATAAGGAAACACAAGACTAAAATACAGCAGTCGAAGTGCATTAAGATGCAAAACACACTTAGCATTATTAATTATTGAATTTCTTTTTTTTTTTTGATAATTTCTTTTGTAAGTAGGCAATGTGAGTTTTCCAGGTTAGTTTTTTATCAATAATAATTTCAAATAACTTAAATAATAGAGAAAGTGTCAAAAATTATCAATTTTAACACAAACTTTAGGGTTTTCTTTATAGTTACCAAACATCATTACTTTGTTTTTTTCAAGGTTTAAGGATCATTTATTTACAATACATCTTTAGCTTGTTTAGTTCAATATTTACACAGTTTAATACTTTGTCATAACTTTCATCTGAATAAAAAAATATTTGTATCATCTGCAAAAAGTATAAGTTTCAATATCTGTGACACATTAAATATACTCAAGGAAAAAATAAACGCAACACTCAGTTTTCTGAGTTTTTGGGGGGCAGAATAATTTTCTTTCTGAGATCCGCCTGTTTCATATGAACCCTACATCCATTTCTAATCCTCAGGCCAACTCTTGTGGCGTTTACACATTTTGGAGTCCAATAACACAACCAAACAATAGACAACCCCCAAACCAAAAGTGACAGGAGTTTCATCAACTGTCAATAGTTCACGTGACGCCCGTTGGCCCTGGACAGAGGTCATTCGTCGCCTCATGGATCATCGGCCAGTAGTGTCTGAGTTGATCCTGTGGAATTGCCGCCTGTTCTTCCACCAGTGCCGCCCTCGGCTGCTGCTGAGTTTCTCCTATAGTGTCCTGTACACCCGATCTCGGCCATCTGCTCTGAAGCACTGGAACCTTTTTTTGTAACTGAACACAACTTGGGACCACCTCTGCAAAGTCCAACGACGATGTGAGTGCACCATTCGACCCCAGCTCGGCGATGTGGGGGGCAAGCACTGATCCAACATATGGCCAATATGGTCGAATACAGGTCAGTATGGAGGAGATTACGGATGATTCTGGTCAACACTGTCCTGTGATGTGTCCCAATGGTCTCGACTGAGGACCTGGTGGAGGCTGAACCTGTCGCGGAGATGTGCGGGGCGGTTGGCGCGGTCTTGTGCAGCGGTCATTACACGGGGGCGGTCGTTAGAGGAACCAGTGACCTGGTATCGCTCCGTAAGACGACTAATGGTGGAGCGGTGGACTCCAAACACCCTGGAGACAGATAAACAATACAAACCAGCTTGGAGCAGCCAATAGCTCGATCCCTCTCTGGTTGCGACAATCATGGCATCGTGAAGAAGTGTGTTTTTGGCTTCATTCTGGTGCCTTTTATAGAGAAGACTTGAGCACAGTTAACCAGCGGTCAAAGTCAACTCTGAGTTTCAAACATGATTTTGTATGAATAAACGACCCTGTAATACACTCTTTATTGTTCTCACAATCAGTCAAGCCAAACCAAGAAATGTGTTCACCTGTGTTCAGCTTACTGTGGACTGAAACCATGGTGCTAGCCTGTTTTTCCAAATGGACTCGTTTTCTAAGGAATTTTTGAAAATTAAAATATAGCGTTTCTTTTTTCCTTGAGTGTATATCATTTATATATACCGTATGTTAAATAAATTAGGTCCCAATATTGAACCCTGAGGTAGACCACAAGTCATCCTCATACATTCAGATTTATACTTGCCCATCTTTACAAACTGATGTCTCTCTAGTCGCGTTTCCATTATACTTTTGCGCAAAACTTTATCGACATACTCCAAATGTCAAAAAAGTTGAATTTCGCATTTAGGGTATTTCTATTCAAACATTATTTCGAAAAATACTCTGCATTTTCCCGCGACTGTTTACTGACCTAAACATGATGATAAGTGTAAATACCAGTCGTATTCTGTTCATTAGACTATTACCTTTCCTTTTTGTTTGAGTCGTATTGCAAACAAACAGCGCTGCTTTCATACGCGTACAGGCCTTTGTCTCGGCTACTGTCCATGGTGCTGAATGCAGCAAATCGATCAATAATTAGGTAAATAAGTACTTTGATAGATTGAAAGATGGATGTTTGCATTATTCATGCAAATTCTAAAACATATTTCTTTTAGAGCCACAGACCAGCAGCGCATTTGGCATCATTCATGTTCAACAACCCACAGTACGTTCTGTGCATCGTTCACGTTTCAGAGGAAACAAGCTCAAAATCTCTTACAAGGAATTGTCAGAATGTTTACAAAAACCCTCGCTTCTAGCCCTATTCTTGGCTGCTCATTCACTAGTGCGCCTTAGAGCATGTGGACCCACTGCGGCCTCGCCCAGCATCACACGCTGAAGCTGCACAGGCCTTCCTTCATTCCTCTATCCTGTTGTTCTCGTTAGTCCCGCTGTTCCAGCGAATTCTGAGTGCTGTGGCGTCTAAATCACGAGAGTTTTAAATGCGGTCTTTAGGCAACTATTTTAAAATAAAAGTTTGTGAACGAAAGTCATGAATGTGGTCCGACTTTTACTGTGGTGAAATAATGTTTAATCTCATTGTGATCTGAATATTGCATTGAAGCGCATAATCGTGTGCTCTAGGGTTAGGGTGACTGGTTTATAGATCCATATTCCACACATGCTGTTTTGTAACTCGTAAATAAGGAACATGAATGATTTTGCTCAGAAATTATCATACAAACGTAAACGTTTTTTAAATGGGCTCATTTTAAAACATTATTTTCAGAGCAAGAGAAAAAAGTATAGACCAATAACCCACCTGTTTTATTTTCTCTGATTCTCGCTGTTTCCACGGAGCTTATACATTACAATGTCCACGAAAATCCACCATCATGAATCACAAAGCCTTCAAAGTGTAAATCCATAATTCATAATCAAGTGCAGAGGTTTCTTTCCGTGCAACTCCGCACATCCTTGCGCAGGACGTCCCGCTAAAGCGTGTAGTGTTATGAAGAGGTTTATTAAAGTTTGTCATCTTAAAACATGGAGTCTTATGTCTCCTCCTCGCAGCAGCAGCTCCATGAGGATGCTTTGCCGTTAACAACATCCCGACAGACGGCGGCATGTAGCCAAGCGAGTCCAAGTCCAGACTCGAGTTTCAGTCCAAGTCCCAGTCCAAGACCCAGCCTGCACAAGCGCATTTACGTGGGTGCTTGGAGCGTGTAAAGGCAGAGAATAAAGTTAAGCATTCCGTCTTCTTGTCTTTCCAAAACATGCTGTTCCGCGTTTGTTCATCTTCCTAATATACTTTTTTGTATACTTTATATTTGTTTTCAGAATCCTTGGTCTGCAATTTCATAAATTGTATATATAAGGATTTTTTTTTTTTTTTTACAAGCATTCTGAAGACCAGTTGTTACCCAGGGACATTTTCTCTTTTTATTTCTTTTATTATATTGTTGTACTGGGCAATGTTTGTTATAAAGACTGCAAAATATTTCCAAAACATTGTCATATGACCAATTTACATTAGTGTCATTGAGTACACTGCTCAAGTCTTGCTCAAATTGCTCTTGTTTCAGTGCATTATTAATCCTTTCTGTTAAGTATCTTTTATAAATAGGTGTGTGGTCATCTTTATTATTCATATACCAGTCTTCATAAATTGTAAAAACGGTAGGTGATCTGTTATATCACATATCAATAATCTTCTTATAACATTTTGATCAATCTTGTTTGTGAAAATATTATCAATAAGAGTTGCGCTATGAGAAGTGATCCTACTTGGTCTAATGATTGTGGGTAACAGCTCATACTATACATTCTATTCACATCAGTTACCCTATGTTATTAGGATTCATCAGATCAATATTGTAATCTCCACAAATAAATAATATTTTGTTTGTAAGTGCAAACATGTTTTCCATCCACTCCACAAATAATTCAATATTCGATCCTGGCGTACCATAATATTTTTCTACCTTTCACGATTAATTTCAATAGAAATGCATTCAGGTATACCATCAATGGTTACAGAAGTGCTATCTACTAATATTTTTTATTTACATATATCGCTACTCCTCCTCCAGTTTTATTTTTCCTATTTATGTAACTCAAGTCATAACCTTCTAATATAAATTCAGTCCCCTCTAAGCCAGTTTTGGATAAAGCCACAATGCTGAATGGAATTTAGACCTTGTCCACACGAAGATAAAACAAAGATAGTTTTAAAAATTATCTGCACAAACAAGGAGCTGTCTTAATATTTGTGAGCGTCCACGTGAATCAGTAAACCAGCCTGAAGCCGGTGAAATGCCTGTAGCTGACCAGAGTGTGGCACTGTGAACTGGCACAGAAAGGAAGTAGACATGACACTGCGCCTAAAGTTTTGAAAAAAAAAAAAAAAAGTTTAGCGTAAACAAAAACCTGCAGAAGAGAAGGGATGTCGCTGTGATGGCGACAGGTGGTTTGACATGTGCGTCTGCTCTTGCGTGTTTGTGTCTAAAACAACTCTAAACTACTCCTAACTAACACTTAACTCAACTGGGCACTTGAAAACTGACAATTGTGGAGTATTGTTTAGTGGGCTGAAATGCAGTTTTTAAACGTTTTATTGGTAACTTTGTTCTGCGCCCTCTGGGAGCTCCGTGTGGCCACAACAACTGCGCTTTCAGGCAACAATGAAGTTATCCGGTACTCACAGGACTATTTGCTGTCTTTGCAACATCGTGCAATTGCAGGGCCAGGGTGCCATCAGCCGAACTTTGAAATGGACCGGTGGAAAACTGTACAACAATACAAAAGATGTAAAACCCGACAAAGGAAAAAAGGGGGGCGCAAGAGCGCGACTTAAAAGACTTGCCGCAGCTAATCTGTGTCCTCCACTCCTTATAATGTTAGCGAATGTTCGCTCCTTGCAGAATAAAATCAACGAACTGCAGGCACAATGTAATCTGCAGTGGGCATACAAGGAGGTTAACTTGATATGCATCACGGAGACATGGCTTGATCATACCATTACGAACGCAGTTATTCTTGGACGGATTTGGAGTGCCACTTCGTGCGGACAGAGATAACACTAAAAGTGGAAAGAAGATCGGGGGCGGACTGTGTGTTTATGTCAACATATCGTGGAGCAGGACGACTAAAATCCGAGAAACACACTGCTCACCTGGAGCTGTTGTGTGTATCTTTTAGATCGAAGTATCTGCCTCGGGAGTTTGGCAAAGTCACGCTGATAGTTGTTCATGTCCCACCCTCCAGAAATGACGCACGTGCAGCAGACGTGATTGTGGACTGTTTTCAGCGAGTCCAAGCATCTAGTCCAGATTCCCCGTTGTTCATAATGGGGGATTTTAATTCCTGTCGTCTGTGTAAATCACTGCCCACATTTTAGCAGTATGTGAAGTGTGCCACGAGGGGCAGCAAAACTCTTGACCTTTGTTATGGAAATGTTCGCAGTGCATATAAGACTTGCAAAAAACCACCACTAAGTACTGCTGATCACAATGTTATCCATCTGATCCCAGCTTATAAAACCCAGCTACAGCGGGAGGGTGTGATCAAGAAAACTGTTAAGCAGTGGGATAGTTCAAGTACTGAGACCTTGCAAGCTTGTTTTGAATGTACTGACTGGCAGGTGCTCACACAGGGTGAATTAGAGGAAGTCACAGATGTAGTGACTGAATACATTAAATTCTGTGAAGAAATGATTATTCCATCGAAGACAGTTAAGGTGTTTTCAAATAACAAACCCTGAAAAAAAAACAGATTTGAAAGCTACAATAAATCAAAAGAAATGTGCTTTTAACTCTGGCAATAAGACAGAACAAAAAGTGATTCAGGCAAAACTAAATAAAGAAATTAAAGCAGCTAAGACGACATATAAAAAAATGAAAGACTGTTGAAGAATGGTAATGCCAGAGATGCATGGAAAGGGGTTAAGACATTGGTGGGCCTCTCTACCAGGCCCATAAACCACTGTCCTGCAGAACAAACACCAGAACAATTTGCTAAAGATCTCAATAATTTTTATTGTCGTTTTCAACAAAGGGACTTTTCTACAGAGAGGAGTTCTCTTACTGTAGAGCTCCTAAATCAGTCAGCCTCTGTAGCAAACATCTTAGTCCAGAGGCAGGATGTAGAGATGATTTTTAAGAAAATAAACCCCAATAAAGCAACAGGCCCTGATAAAGTATCAGGTCGCCCGTTAAAGACTTGCTCCAGTGAACTATCTTTCTAACTATCTTTCTATCTATCTAAAACAGCATAACATCCCTGGCTCTTGGAAAACAAGCATCATCTGGCCTATTCCCAAGGTCACAAAACCAGCACTTTCGTCCTGTTGCATTGACATCTGCTGTGATGAAAAGCTTTGAGAGGCTTGTTCTTAATAGACTTTTGGATGCAGTCAGCTCTTTAACTGACCCTTTGCAATTTGCATACAGAAAAAACAGAGGGGTGGATGATGCTGTTTTGACCCTGATGCTAAGTGTTCAGTTGCACTTGGATAGACCAGGAAGTATTTCTAGGCTAGTCTTTGTTGACTTTTCTAGTGCTTTCAACACTGTCCAACCTCTTCTCATTGGCCAGAAGCTGCAAAAGATGAATGTTAATCCACATTTGATTTTGTGGGTGCTCTCTTTCCTAACAGAGCGAGAGCAAGTTGTGAGATTCAACGACCTCTTTAGTTCAGTCAGAACCATCTCAACAGGAAGCCCTCAGGTTCTGTGATCTCTCCCGTTCTTTTCACATTATACACAAATGACTGTAAAAGTGGCAAACCGGACATACAATATTTGAAATATGCAGATGACACAGTTATTATTGACACAAGCAATGCAGATGGGCGTCTCCAAGCAGAGCTGCAGGACTTTTCTGGTTGGTGTAAGGAAAATCACATGGATTTAAACCTTTCTAAAACCAAAGAAATGGTTTTATACTTTGGTCGTGCTCCTGTTGACCTTCCATACTTCAATTAGATGGCCAAGTAATTGAAAGGGTGGAGGAGTACAAGTATTTAGGGACACTCATTGATCACAAAATGACATGTAAAAGCAACTCTGATCAAACTTTCAAGAAGTGTCAGCAACATCTGCATTTCCTCCGAAAACTGAAAGGCTGCAGGTGAACAGATCAATTCTCCAGTTGTTTTATAACAGTTTTATCTTGTACACTTTAACATTCAGCATCCTGGCCTGGTTTGGTTCTGTGAGTGAGATGACTAAGAGCCCCCTACAAAAGATCATCAGGATGAGTGAAAAAATAATCGGTGCGCCACAAGTTCATCTTGGAACAGTTTTCCAAACACTGGCACTAAAAAAGGCTTCTCTTATCTGCTCAGACACCACTCACAGCCTCCATGATCAGTACAGACTGCTCACATCCGGAAGAAGGTTTGCCTCCCTCGTCTTAAAAACTAAATGGTCAATGTCCTTTGTGCCAACATCTATTAGACTTCTAAAAAAGCAATGATTTTAATAATCATCTTTGGTTTGATTTCTTTGTCTTAACTTTTAATCCTTTATTTTAATATTTTTAATAGTATTGGATGTTTTTAAGTGTGTTTGACCTGTCTGGGTTGTGTGTTTGTGAGTGTCAGACCACAAGTGAAGTTACCTAACAGGAAAAATAAAGTTCTTTGAAGTTGAATTTGAATTTGAGACAGAGAAAGTGGATTTATGCTTCAGATTCTTTGGAATATTTTCACAACATTTCAATACAAATATAATGGAGATTGTAAGGGATTTATTTTTGTATTTCTTTATGTCTTTTGTGGTTTATGGTGAAATGAGACGCAGATTTTTACAGTGACCATCATATAAAGGTCAAAGGTCAGTACATTCTGCAGATGAGACGTGACTCTGGGGCAGTGATGTCGTCATGGGAAAAAAAGTTTCAGATACAGCGTAACTGCGGAGACTCTAAACCAGAGTTTTGAAATCTTTTCACCCTGAGACCTGGTTTTAAAAATCTTCGTTTTCAGTGAAACTCCTGCTTCGTGTGGACGATGTTGGTTTAGGACAAATATTTGTGCTGAAATGCCTGAGCTTGCACAAGTGTGGACAGGCTCTTAAACTTTTTAAGATATCTTTTAATGTAACAGAAACTTTCGTACATGCTCCTACAATTAAAGTGTATTATAGATAATTTACATTTTGCACTAATATCATCGTAATCTTTCTCTGAATAATACTTGCAGTTAACATTCATATGTGGATCAATGTGTTTCACTGCAGCTGGACCACTTCAATTTACAAGACTCACATAAATGAGTCATACAAGCAGCATTTGTCCCTCACTCAGTTCTGAGCAGAGAGAGCTCGAGTCTGATCATAACCACAATGATCTGACCGCATATTTCAGAATAAAGCAATGGCCTGAGAAAATACGAATTAACGGAGTCTCTATATATGCAACAGCTTCAGACAAAAGCAGCAGCAAAGAACCTGGATATTACAGTAATGAGGTTTCTTTTACACAAATAGCTGTCTTTTAATGCAAAGATGCTCTTTAACCAGCATCACAACACTCCCCTTTCTGGAAGAATTTCCTCCACTGACAACAGTCTTTGAACCTCTGAATCAGAACATAAACTCATGGACTATCTGAAGACTCCTCAGGGGATTCACCAAAATTTTAGAACTGCTTCTGGTTTATCAACTGCGCCCCCTACAGCCCACACACTGTCTGTGCAGTTTACCAGCTCCAGAGCGCCCCCTACAGCCCACATATTGTCTGTGGCCTTTACCTTCAGGTTTGTACTCCTCTTCTGACAGTTTCTCCAGTAGATCGTTCCTCTGGAGCTTCTGCAGGAGCCTCTGAGTCACAGTGATGCTGTGGAGGCCATAAACCTGAACCAGACTCTGAACAAGGCCGTGTTTTTCCACCTCATTTCTGTGAAGAACCGGAAATTCTCCCAACAAACTCTGGTCCTGCAGGAAACGCATGAACTTCTGAGATTCTTTTTTTGACAAAACACCAACTGTTTCCTGCAGCATTTTGTCCAGAACAGCAGTTTCACTTTTCTTCTGCAGTAATCTGTAAATGAAGGAGAAAACCGCTTCAACTAAACAACGTCACTGTCATTTTAGACAAACTTAAAGTGATGAGTCACACAAAAAGTCAGAGGTCAGAGTGGAGCAGTCCAAAAGAGAAGATCAGATTGAGTTTTCTTTTGTAAATGGGTGTAAATGTTGCTCACTTACAGTTTTTGTTCTTCTACAGCTTCTAGAGTTTTGCACTGAAAAAGAAAGTAAATCTTAGTGAGTAACCTTACTCCAGTTTGATCTGAAGCTTTAAAGACCCAATGACTGTGAAATGAACCAGAGTCAAAGGAGCAGAGAGTCAGAGTCAGAGTGAGACTTGTGTCTAAAGTTTTACTGTGTCTAAAGCAGATTTCACATTAACTGACTGTTTTCCATCACTAACAGTTTTTTTTTTTTTTTTTTTGCTTTTGACATTTTGAAAGACTTGAGCTGTCGTCTGTTTCTCAAACTTAAGACGCAGCGAGGGACAAACGCAGCTCCTCTTTCATACTCGCTGCTGTTCTTGTGAGGAGCTGCTGCTTGAGTCAATCTGAGGCTCTAAACCTGCTCCAGGAGACTTTCACTCACCACACTTTAGCTACAGAGAGAGCAGAGAAGGATTCATTCTATAAAACTAATGGCTAATTCATACTTGAGCTGACAGCCCAAATTTGTTTGGCCCGCTCGCTCAAGCTGTAAGAACAAAAGGACGTAATTTTGTTCGTACAGCCATTGTTCAGCAGCACGTGTGGGTTGTTCTTGTCACACCAGCTGAGCAGCAGAGCTGTGCAACAGCTCGGCTCTAATTGGCTAGTTTTTTCCAAAGTGGGCGGGATTTCTTGTAGAATCCTCTGCTGAATCTTTTGATTCACCCTGAACATGCCGCTCGTCTCCCCCGGTCAGTGCAAAGTACGGCTGTCAACTAATAACGTCCCACCATTTGGCTGTTTGTTTGTCCCACATTTCAGGCAGAGCCTGTTGTTAATAGAAACATCGAATAATCAACCAAATAATGAGCTACTGACGAGTTCAAAACTCCTCCACAGCCCGGGCAGGACTCTTGAGTCTTGCTTCACGCAGCAGGTTAAACACGGCGGAGGATGGACAGACAGACCTGAAAGAGCAAGAGTTTAATCTGTTCTGTACAGTGTGTGTGTCTCTGCAGCAGAAAATACAGAAAATCTCCCTTATATTAACGGAGCTGTCTGTGATACAAATCTACATAACAACCATGCTCACGGGGAAGGAGTCTAGAGGAGTTTGACTGCAGTGCATCTGCTCAAGTATGAATGTCAGAGCCAAATTGAACTTTGATCTTGTTCTTACGGCCCGAGCGGGTCGAAAATGACCCCACTTAAAATCAAAGCATTTTTGCAATAACACTTTAATCAGTTTTTTATTCACATTTGAACACAAATCAGTGACTGTCAGTTTGATTATGGAGGACGAACAAAAAATACAACAATGACTGGGGACGCACCTGAACACACACAAAACATGTTCTCTTGTCTCACTGTGTGCTGCTGTTACAAACTATTTGCTTTTGGATGTCATCAGTCACAGGAATACTGCTTTTCCAGCAGCAATTGGTGGCTTTGTGGTCCTTGTTTGTTGGACAAATCTGACATCTCTTTCTCTTCTGTTGGCCCTGTGTGCTCCTCTCATGTGTGTGGATTGTGGATTTTGTCACTAAACATCTTCCCATTGCTAAAGTGATGTAGGTTGGTAGGTTTGAGTTACTTTCCAGTCAACTTTTCATGTGAGGAGTCACAAACTCCTCTGACAGCTCTGTGAGAAAGTGTGGCCGTGTGTTGGTGAACCTTACATGTGTGATGCTGAGTCAAAATGACCTCCTAACTGCCATTTCAGATGTGTAAGTGCCACAGTTAATGTAAAATGACAAGTACAAATGATAAGAATCAAAAGTTCCTAGTGCTTACCCCTGAGATTCCATAGGAAATGGTTGGGGTCATTTTGACCCCACTTACGGAAGAGTGGGGTAGTGGTACAAAAGATGAAATTTATTAAAAAGTATATTTTCAATTTTTTTATATTCTATGACCTCATGTCACAAACAAGTTTGTTGAGGAATACCTGAAACATGAAACTGTAACTACAATTAATTTAAAAGATTTTTCAAAATAACACTAGGGGTCAGTTTTGACCCCACTTATGCATCTAAGGGTTAAAAGCATACAGTTGAAAATACAGTAAAATCAAACCTGTAAAATCAAACATTGAAGCGAACAGTGCATTAGTGTTTACAGTGTATAAGCCAGTCTGAACAGATGAGTTTTGAGTTTGGATTTGAAGTGTGTGAGTGTGACTGTGTTGCGGAGATCAGGAGGGACAGTGTTCCAGAGTTGCCCTGCTCCCCATGGTGACCAGCCGGGCTGAGGGGACAGAGAGCTGGAGAGAGGAGGAGGAGCGGAGACAACGAGCTAGTGTGACATTATGGAGGAGGTCAAAGAGATGTGCAGGTGCAAGATTATGGATGGTTTTGAATGTGTGGAGCAGGATTTTGTATTGATGCAGTGAGAGATGTGTTTCGGTTTGATTCAAACCGGATTTGTTCTTTTGACTATTATCGGCTGAAAGACACTGATGTTTATTGAGATTTATATTGGCCTAACCCTGGGCTCACACTGCATCCAGTCCAACTCACTGGAGCAGTCTTGCTACGGTGTGTGACTCACATTAGCTCAGAAGGTCTGAGTCCTGCTGCAGCCACAGGCTCTGTCCCGACCTCGCGAGACCCTGAACTCACGGAGGTTCACGCTCAACTTGTGAGATTACGATCGCTGACACATGTTTATGTAAACAAAGAACACATGCGCTGAGTTTTGGGCTTGTTTCACGTCAGTTGATTTTCTGTTTGAGTTTTTGCCCACAATGGGTAAGTACGGGAGGTTTATTTACACCCTATGTGTTCCATAATTGTGTTTCACTAGCAAGGACCACACCACACAAAGAATGCAATTAAGATATTTATTGATGATTGATGATTGATGGCTGGATCGAGAGACTGTGGATGGGGCTCTGTCTCGGCGATCCGTGCAGCCGATTTAGGACCCCCCACCTGTAGATAGAGATGTCTCCTGCAGGAGGACAGATGAGATGAGGGGTGGGAGGGTGGGGTCGAGAGATCTGAGACAAGACGTGTTGTTAGGAAAGGACTGTTTAAGTAGAGGCTTCTGGGTAATTGGAGGTGTGTCCGAGAAGACGAGCGAGGCGTGGTTTCCTGGTGCAAAGGAGCTGTGGTCCTGCTCCTGAAACTCAGTTAATATACATACGTACATTAACTCCCCAAAATGTCGTATTTTGACATATTTTGTATTATTAGTGGTAACGTAATGATTTTTATTTGAAAACTACCAGATTCACTTCACCCGCGCTCGCTTGGTTTCCTGTTTATTGTGTCTTGTTTTCACAACTTCATCAAAAAGGGCTCCGGTGCGCTCCGGCGTCCGGACAAAATTTGAAACAAACGAAACGTTTTGGGAGCGCCAGATTTGCCGTACCGGAGACACCGGACTGGACTGTAGCCGTGTGAGCCACTCTCAGACTTTTCAAGTTAAGTAAAGGCTCCAGTGTGAGCAGTGTGAGCCTGGGGTTACTTAATCAAAACTCACTGCACTTTCTGCTCTGGAACCAGCAGCAGCTCCATCCTAGCAGCACAGAAATAAATGAAGTACAGGTGGAGTTTGAGTAAATAAACAATTTAGTGCAAAGTAGAACATTGTGCTTCAGGTCAGACCTGCAGACACTTCAGTCACAGCCACTGTAGAATGTCAAATGAACACAATTCTTGCACATGTTTAAGTGGGATTTCAGAGCCTGTTTATGTCGTGTTTATCGGTTTTGTGTGTCTCATGTTTTGGCCCTGGAGCCTCTGAGCATCAGTAAAACACAGAGATAGACGCAGGAGATCGTTCAGGATCAAGTGGGACGTCATTAAGGTTTATAAAGTATAAGTATAATTATGATGTAAAAAATGACTTAATGACAGAGTTTTTGGGACCTTGTCCATCAACAGTGACAGACTGGAGTTATGTTGAGTGTAAGCGCTGCTGTAAACCTGAAGCATGTGGACAGTTCCAAATGTTGGACTGAAATGTAGCTCCAGAAGGTTTGTGTTAAAAGACAAACTGTTTCTCTAACTCAAACTACTATAGCCTGACACTTTCTAGATAGTGACTCACAATTTACAGATTTGAATGACAAAATAGATTTTTATCACACATACTTCTATTTTCTTTAAAGTCGGTGTAATCCTTCATTTGTCCAGGAGATACGTAGTAGAAAGGGTTCAAAGTATCTGAAGATCGAGACATTTTTACTCTCAAGCAAAAGTCAATTTCAATCTGATTAAATTGACTTTTGCCGAGGAGGGGGCTGCCCCTCGAGGAGGGGCTACAGCCTAAACCCTGTTCATAAACTGGTTTGGTGGGTCCTATGCTCCCTCTCTATTGTTGTTGCTTCCTCCCCATTGATGTTGTATAGTGTTCTTTGCAGCTCTCTTCACTGCAGCGAACAGAATAAACTACATTGCTCTGTGTCTCTGTGGCGTCTTGTCTTTAGGATGAACTAGTTTCTGTCTTAACCTTTGTGTTGTCTTCGGGTCTATTTTGACCCGTTTTGATTTTTGTTTGTCAATAAAACTAAATTCTCTTCTCCTATCAACATGAGTGTCATTCTGTACAATCAGTGCAAATTTTGAAAAATTATGTTAAACATTGCTCCGCCTATGAAAAAATATAGCACCTGTTGTCTTCTCGGGTCATTTTGACCCGATACATAGTAAAAGCTAAATTGAAGGGCCAAAATTACTTTTGGCAAAAAAATTTGGTAACGCTTTAAAATAAGGTTCCTTAATAAGCTAGTTATAAGCGTTAATACGCATTAATAAGCTGTTAATAAGCACTTTTAAGACATTATAAGCATTCAGTTTTGAATAAACATGCTTATAATTTGCTTATAACCAAAAATATTATGATAAATAAACACATTATAATACTTTAATAAATAGCTTATAAAGTGGTTTTGCAGTACCCTACTCTAAAGTGTGGACAAATTTTGTAACTTTTGTAACATTGATGTGTAAAGTAACCTGGGGCCCAATCTCATATTAAATGTATTGTATTTTACTGATTGTGCGTCCCTTAAGAAGGTGCTCGCGGCCCAACTTTGGGCCCCGGCCCTATGGTTAAGAATTACTGCAATAGACAGTAAGAAAATACTACTTTATTTGAATCACATCAATGGAATGTCTTTCTTGAGAAAACACAATGTTTGAAAACACCTCATACATTTGCAGCATTTTAAAGGAGACAACTTTAAGCTTTTACCCTTTTTATAACGTCTTATAATTAGTTTTGATTCCTGCAAAACTAAATCTTGAACTGTACAAACTAGTACTGTACAAACTAGTACAACTGAACTATAAAAACTTATAGTTCAGATCGAGACATTTAAACCTATACAGCGCTGATCAAAATCTTAAGACCAGTTGAAAACCTATACAGCGCTGATCAAAATCTTAAGACCAGTTGAAAATTTGCTAAAATTCACATTTTGCACATTTGGATCCTAATGAGGTTTTAAGTAGAGTTACAATATGCAAAAGGAAGAAGGGGGAGTGTGACAAAAAAATTTGGAACTTGTCATTTTAAAGAACATAATAATAAACTGAAAAAGGCTGTTTTTCAGCTGATCAAAATCTTAAGACCATCACTCAAAAAATGACCCAAAACTCTCCAAACCAAAACAAACAAAATTCTCAGTAGTACTCAGTAATGAGTAGCTCCACCGCTCTTGTTCCATCCATCCATTTTCTTCCGCTTTATCCGGGGTCGGGTCGCGGGGGCAGCAGTCTGAGCAAGGACGCCCAGACTTCCCTGTCCACACACACCTCCTCCAGCTCTTCCGGGAGGATCCCGAGGCGTTCCCAGGACAGTCGAGAGACATAGTCCCTCCAGCGTGTCCTGGGTCTTCCCCTTGGTCTCCTCCCAGTGGGACATGCCCGGAACACCTCACCAGGGAGGCGTCCAGGAGGCATCCGGTACAGATGCCCGAGCCACCTCAGCTGGCCCTCTCGATGTGGAGGAGCAGCGGCTCTACTCCGAGTTCCTCCCGTGTGACTGAGCTTCTCACCCTATCTCTAAGGGAACGCCCAGCCACCCTGCGGAGGAAACTCATTTCGACGGCTTGTATTCGCGATCTTGTCCTTTCGGTCATTACCCAAAGCTCATGACCATAGGTGAGGGTTGGAACGTAGATTGACGGTAAATCGAGAGCTTTGCCTTTCGACTCAGCTCCTTCTTCACCACAACGGTTCGATACAGCGACTGCATCACTGCAGACGCTGCACCGATCCGCCTGTCAATCTCACGTTCCATCCTTCCCTCACTCGTGAACAAGACCCCGAGATACTTGAACTCCTCCACTTGAGGCAAGGACTCTCCACCCACCTGAAGAGGGCAAAGCACCTTTTTCCGGTCGAGAACCATGGCCTCGGATTTAGAGGAGCTGATCTTCATCCCAGCTGCTTCACACTCGGCTGCAAACCGTCCCAGTGCATGTTGAAGGTCCTGGTTTGATGGAGCCATCAGAACAACATCATCTGCAAACAGCAGAGATGAAATCCTGTGGTCACCAAACTGGACACCCTCCGGACCCTGACTGCGCCTAGAAATTCTGTCCATAAAAACAATGAACAGAACCGGTGACAAAGGGCAGCCAGGTCTGACTTACTGCCGGCAATGCGAACACAGCTCCTGCTCCGGTCGTACAGGGATCGGACAGCCCTGAGCAAAGGGCCCCGGACCCCATACTCTCTGAGCACTCCCCACAGGACATCATGAGGGACACGGTCGAATGCCTTCTCCAAATCCACAAAACACATGTGGACTGGTTGGGCAAACTCCCATGAACCCTGGAGCTCCCGATGGAGAGTGTAGAGCTGGTCCAGTGTTCCACGACCGGGACGAAAACCACACTGCTCCTCCTGAATCCGAGGTTCGACTATCGGTCGAAGTCTCCTCTCCAGTACCCTGGAGTAGACCTTCCCGGGGAGGCTGAGGAGTGTGATCCCTCTGTAATTGGAACACACCCTCCGGTCCCCCTTCTTAAACAGAGGGATCACCACCCCGGTCTGCTAGTCCAGAGGTACTGTCCCAGTTCGCCACGCGATGTTGCAGAGACGTGTCAGCCAAGACAGTCCCACAACATCCAGAGACTTGAGATACTCAGGACGGATCTCATCCACACCTGGAGCCTTGCCACCGAGGAGCTTATTGACAACCTCAGTGACTTCAGCTTGGGTGATGGGTGAGCCTTCGCCTGAGTCCCCAGTCTCTGCTTCCTCATCGGAAAACGTGGCGGTGGGATTGAGGAGACCCTCAAAGTATTCCTTCCACCGTCCAACAACATCCCCAGTCGAGGTCAGCAGCTCTCCACCTGCACTGTAACCAGTGTTGGTGAAGCACTGCTTCCCTCTCCTGAGGCGTCGGATGGTTTGCCAGAATTTCTTTGAGGCCGACCGATAGTCCTCCTCCATGGCCTCCCTGAACCTCTCCCAGTCCCGAGTTTTTGCCTCTGCGACTGCACGAGCTGCGGCACGCTTGGCCTGCAGATACCTGTCACTGCCTCAGGAGTACTACAAGCCAACAGGGCTTTGTAGCACTCCTTCTTCAGCCTGACGGCATCCCTTACTTCCGGTGTCCACCACCGGGTTCGGGGATTGCCGCCACGACAGGCACTCGAGACCTTGCGACCACAGCTCTGAGCGGCCACATTGACAATGGAGGCTGAGAACAGAGTCCACTCAGACTCAATGTCCCCAGTCTCCCCCAGGAGCTGGGAGAAGCTCTCCCGGAGGTGTGAGTTGAATGCCCTGCTGACAGAGGACTCCGCAAGACAATCCCAACAGACCCTCATAATACGTTTGGGTCTGCCAAGTCTGTCCGGCTTCCTCCTCTGCCAGCGGATCCAACTCACCACCAGGTGATGATCGGTTGACAGCTCCGCTCCTCTCTTAACCCGAGTGTCCAAAACACGCGGCCGAAGGTCAGATGACACGACGACAAAGTCGATCATCGACCTCTGGCCTAGGGTGTCCTGGTGCCACGTGCACTGATGGACACCCTTGTGCTGGAACATGGTGTTCGTTATGGACAACTGTGGCTAGCACAGAAGTCCAATAACAGAACACCGCTCGGATTAAGATCGGGGGGGCCATTCCTCCCGATCACCCCTCTCCAAGTGTCACTGGCGTTGCCCACGTGGGCATTGAAGTCCCCCAGCAGAACAATGGAGTCCCCGGTGGGTGCACTGTCCAGTACCCCTCCCAGGGACTCCAAGAAGGCCGGGTACTCTGCACTGTTGTTTGGCCCGTAGGCTGCCACAACAGTGAGAGACTTGTCCCAACCCGAAGGCGCAGGGACGCGACCCTCTCGTCTACCGGGGTAAACTCCAACACATGGCGGCTGAGCTGTGGGGCTATGAGCAGGCCCACACCCGCTCGCCACCTCACACCATGGGCAACCCCAGAGAAATGGAGCGTCCAGCCCCTCTCCAGGGTAATGGTTCCAGAGCCCAAGCTGTGCGTGGAGGTGAGGCCGACTAAATCTAGTCGGAAACGCTCGACCTCCCGCACAAGCTCGGGCTCCTTCCCCGCCAGCGAGGTGACATTCCATGTCCCCAGCGCCAGAGACCGTGCGCATGGCCTGGGTCATCCGGGGACCTCTCCCCGACCGCCGCCCAAAGCACACTGCACTCGTCCCCTATGGTCCTTCCTGCGGGTGGTGGGCCTGCGGGAAGGTGGTTCCACGTTGCCTTTTCGGGCTGGGCCCGGCCGGGTCCCGTGAGCTAAGACTTCAAAAATTCGTCTGGGCATGCTGGATACGAGTGTTTCCAGGAGGCTTGTGGGAACATTGCTCCAAGTGATGAAAATGGCTTCACGAAGGGCATCAACTGTCTGGAACTTATGACCATTTTTATAAACTTCCCTTGCCATCCATCCCCAAATGTTCTCTATGGGATTTAAATCAGGGGAACATGCAGGATGGTCCAAAAACGTGATGTTATTCTCCCAGAAGAAGTCCTTTGTCAAGTGACAAAAGACTTCTGCAGCGTTGTCCTGTTGACAAACCCAGCTGTTTCCACACAGACGAGGGCCCTCAGTCATGAGGGAAGCTCTCTGCAACATCTGCACGTAACCAGCCGTCGTTTGACCTGCACCACCTGAAGCTCCAGTGTTCCACTGAATGAAAAAGCCCCCCAGATCATGATGGCTCCTCCTCCACTGTGTCTGGTGGAAAACATCTCAGGTGGGATTTTCTTGTCATGCATGACAAGAAAGTCCCACCTGAGATGTTTTCTGCCCGGCACAGAGGAAGGAGCTCTCTCATGGTGTGGGGGGCTTTTTCATTCAGTGGAACGCTGAAGCTTCAGGTGGTGCAGGTCAAACGACGGCTGGTTACATGCAGATGTTGCAGAGAGCTTCCCTCATGACTGAGGGCCCTCGTCTGTGTGGAAACAGCTAGGTTTTTCAACAGGACAAAGCTGCAGTTCACAAAGCTCGCTTGACGAAGGACTTCTTCTGGGAGAAGAACATCACGTTTTGGACCATCCTGCATGTTCCTCTGATTTAAATCCCGTAGAGAACATTTGGGGATGGATGACAAGGGAAGTTTATGAAAATGGTCATCAGTTCCATACAGTTGATGCCCTTCGTGAAGCCATTTTCTTTTCTTTTTTTTTTTTTTTTTTTTCCATCCAAATAGATAGTGGTTTATTCATGTGGGGTTCAACAAGTCATTTTCAATCATAAAGAACACACATACATACATTTACAGTGTTGGGGAGACTGCTGAATACCTGCAGTAAAATGTATTTTTTGTAGTGTATTCCGTTACTTGGTCAAATCAATTATTTATAGTAAGTGTAGGAGCCGAAAGTGTTTAAAGGTGCTTTCAGACCAAACGCGACCACGCGAACACTTTCAATGTTATGTCTATGTGTAGGCGCGTTTTCGCACGACCAGAGCGGCGCGGAGAGTCTACTACGACCGGCGCGAGCGTTTAAGGGCAGACGGGCATCTAATAAGCGCGATCAACATGTGAAGAGCAAAGTGACAGTGTTAACGACCAGTACTACCCTGGAAGGCCCGTGCAGACATGGACAAGAGAACTAATCCTCTTGGTATCATCCCCATACACCACTGTCTCTTAACTATGTCAAATAAGCCCTGTGCTCTCCATTCGCATCGCTCATTTCTCCGCTCTGATTGGCGGCACTTGAGGACGCGCCTCCGCTGACAGACACATACACATGAATGGGATTTCAGGCGAAATTTGCCATTCATCGCCTCCTATCTACACGGGCCATGAGGGCGGACGAGCGTCCATGCGCGAGGCGCGAGCAAGTGACCTTACGTGGTTCAAAACGACCAGTACTACTACTTTAACATGTTCAGACTTCTAAGTTATGAACTTATTCTTATCAAAAGCTGCACAAACATAAAAAACACATAACATGTATGACTGGGACTTACCATGTGGCTCCACAAAACAAAAAAAAAGATCGTATTTAAAACTTTAGTCCAGGGATTCCTCTCGTTTGTACATCCTCCGCTGTCAGTGTTTATAATTCATAAAACTCCTCGATTCTGGCAAAAACAAGCAGCTCTTTTGGCCAAATAAACTTTACTTTCACAGCAAAATAAACGCGATGTCCGCGACAAAAATAGCCTGCTCATTCGACTGAACCGGATTTATATACTGTCATTCCATGGGTTATACAGCGTAACTTGTGGCGCACGTGTAAAGCGCAGGTTTGGGAAACCAGAGTCCGGGGTTCAATTCCCACACGGGCAAAATTTAATTGTCTTTTTTTTCTGCACTTATGCATATATTAAATAAAAATATAGTGTTTGTTTTGTGTTTTAAAACGATAATACAATGTGTTTGTACAGAAAATAGGATTCTTAAAGTTTAAGATTTGCATATCAGCTACAGATACAAATGTCTTCATCAGCTGTTTTGTTGCCTGGGGTCGAACTCACGCACCCGCGGGCTCTTCACATCAGAGTCCAATGCGTTATCCACTCGACCACTTCACATCAGACTTGCACGGTGCTCTAAAATAGAGAGTCACAGATGCCGTGGTTGCATGAACATGCCGCGGTTTGAAAGCTGCAAGTTGGTCGCGCGAGAAACGCGACTAATTTCGAATATATAAGCGGCCACCGGGGGGCGTCTGACGCGAGTTGACGCCTCCGGTCTGAAAGCACCTTAATGGTTTCTTCTCCCTGTATGAATGACATGCACGCGCACGCCATAGATGAGCACGCACCACGGTGACTGGGGGGGCGGCACTGTGGGTGTGGTGTGTATAGATTGGTGAGCGCCTTCACCTGTTGTGTGTGGTTTTTGGGAACATGGCGGCGGGGTGAGCTTGGGGGAGAAACTTTCTGTTGACCATCGTCGTTATTGTCTCCTTTTATCATCATCATTATCAGAAAGATTTGCATGTATGAGGTATCTTTTGTCTGAACATCTGCTAAAGTAAGTGCCGGCCTTACTTATTTGCTTGTTTGCCTACAATCTGGAGATTAAATGAACCAAGTACTGCAATTGTTCTGTGTGACGCGTCTTCATGTTTTAAACCCCCTCGTCTTAGCCTGCTGCGGCGTCTTGGATATAGTTGGGACGTTTACGCCGCAATAGTAAGAAAACAAATAAACAAAAAAAAGACATGACCTAAGATTTAAACGGTTTTGTATTTTCAATTTTGTTTGCAATACACTTATTTATGAGATTTAAAAAAAAGAGAAAAGAAAAAATTAAGCGGTAAATCAAATGCATTGTTTTCCATTTTTCTCACTAATTACATGATGTTTGAAGCCCAATTTGTGATTAAAATATCATAATGTATTCCTCTAATTAGAAAACTAACTGCCATAGTTATTCAAAGTACGTATTTATGTATTTTCTTTTTTTGCAACTTTATTTTGTTTGCATTTTTATATTTATACAAACAAACAGCAACAAAAAAAAAAAACAAATAAATGGAGGAGTTGGAGGAGGGTTACAGTTGTCTAAAAAGGAAATTCTACACATATATGTAAACAAGCATACAGACAGTACACATATACATTTACACAGTATTAACCATACATCTACATGCCTATAGGGCTGCAACAATGTTCATTCAGGCAATTAATCAGTTGAGCCATCATTTCCCTGATTAATCAATTAATTGTCTAGAATGCAAAAGTCCCACGACTACAATATTCTTCCAGATTTCAATCCAAATAAAGCTGAATCTTTGTTGCTTTAGGGCGTCTTGGAGATGCAGCCCTCATTCACAAACAAAGCTGCCCTTCCATCAAACTCTGGGGAAATGATGACCCAAAACGGTCTCACTAGATCATGACTTCATAACTGATTCAATCTAGAAACATTTTAGAAAGTTGATCCTTGCTTCACCGACTCAAGACAAAACTTGTCAATGAAACAATCATCAAAATCTATTGTTCATTAACTCAACAATCCACCCGTTGCAGGTAACCGATCAACAAAAGCATAAAAATGAGAAGCAAATACTGTGTTTACAATTTTTAAAGAGAACCAATCAAATTTAGGGGTGATTTCTGTTAATTGGAAAGTACTTAGCAACTGTATTTTAAGAAAAAATAAAGAAAAGAAAACACATATTAAATATACACTACTGCCCATGTCCAGAAATGAAAATAGACCATTTCTTCCAGTTTTTGATAAAGTCTGGTATTTTTAACCGGATTGAGTATGTTATTTTTTCCATGAGATAAATGCTTTGAATTATGTTTGTCCATTGCTGCAGAGCTGGAATATCGGGCTTAAGCCAAAGTCTGGTGATGGACTTTCTAGCCGCAGACAATAGAATTTTGGTAAGATAAAGATCGTCTTTCTGCACCGTTTCCACAATATATCCCAAAAAGAGGACGCTACACTTCTTTGGAATATTATACCCCAGAACTTTATGCAAGGTTTCATTAACAATGGTCCAAAACAGTTGAATCTTCGAACAAGTCCAGAAGATGTGGGTGTGGTTTGCGTCCTGTTCACTGCAACCCCTCCAACAGGGCTGTGCGATTCCAAGCTGTTTACTTGTAATATGAGGGGTTATAAAAAACCTAATCAGACACTTCCAGTTAAATTCCCTCCATTGGTGAGAGCTTGTAGAGGTTTGATGCAGAGTACACATCTGATGCCACTCATCTTCTGCAATTCTTACATTGAGTTCCTGCTCCCATTTTGCCTTCACATACAGCGAGTTTGATTTAAGGTTCTTCATTAAGCTATGATAAAGTTTGGATACTATCTTTGTAGTCTTTTGTTGATAAGCATCACACATTATTTCAATAAGGGGGTTGATCCCCTCATCAGAGAAAAACACTTTAATTTCTTTGTTGTAATAATCTCTCAATTGCAAATATCTAAACAAGTCCTGGTTTTTAAGATCAAATGAATTCTTGAGGTCTTCAAAGCTCTTCATTTTGTTTTTTTTGGTGATCAGACAAAAAGCTGTTAGACCCTTTTTTAACCAATCTTTAAAAACAGAGTCATATTGTCCTGGTTTAAAGTTAGTATCCAAAGCTATCCATCTCAACAACTTCTGAGTATTTTTTTTAGCTTCAAGCGCTTGATAATAGAAAACCACATTCTTAATGTAAATAAAACAACTGGATTAGGTTTAAGTTTATCCCTAATAGTATTAGTCAAACTATCTTCTCCTAGCAGTGTCTGAATATTATAACCTGGGCAATAGGTCTCAATTTCTTTCCACTTTGCAGTGTATGAACTATCACACCAAAGGCACAAAGATCTTAATTGTGCTGCCTGAAAGTATAGTCTTAAATTTGGCAACCCCATGCCACCCTTTTCTTTTGACAACTGCAAAGTAGAGAACCGTACCCTTGCCCTCTTGCCTGCCCATACGAATCTTGACAGCATTTTGTCCCAAGCCTCAAATTGTTTCGTGGGTATTTCTAGTGGGAGAGCTTGAAATAAATACAACAACCTTGGCAGTATATTCATTTTAATTACATTGATCCTGCTACTGAAATCCATTGGGTAGGTAGACCACCTCTCTAAATCTTTTTTTAGATTGTCAGAAATTGAATTATAATTTGCTGTATACAGTAATTCGGGTTCTTTTGTAATATTTACACCTAAGTACTTCATTTTTTTGTCTCCAATTCACCTTAAACATACATTTAATTCTCTACTAGGGGCATAATTGAAGTGGATAATTTGTGTTTTTGTAATATTCAATTTGTATCCAGAACATTCGTGAAATTTTTCAATTACTTCTAGAAGTTTGGGGTGAGAGGTGTCTAAATCCCTTAGATATAACATAACATCATCGGCAAATAAGCCAATTTTATGTTCATTTTCACCCATAAGCACCCCTCTTATTCCCTGTTCTTGTCTAATTGCCTGTGCCAAAAGTTCTATGTATAAAGCGAACAGGAAGGGGCTCAATCCACAACCCTGTCTCGTTCCTCTCTCCAAGAAGAAACGATTTGATAGGGATCCATTTACTTTAACTCTGGCCATAGGTTGATGATAAATTGCCTTTATAGTTTTAATTGAGTCTTCATTAAACCCAAATCTTTCCAGAGTCTGGTAAAGGAACTCCCACCCCACCCGGTCAAATGCCTTTTCGGCGTCAAACTTAAGAGGGCTGCACTTACCATGTATTTTGTGTAGTATGTGTATTGTTCTTCTAATATTGTCTTGTGTCTGTCTACCTGGTATGAATCCACATTGATCATCATCGATCAGATCAGCAATAAATGATTCCAATCTTTTTGCAATAATTGAGGTGTACAATTTGTAGTCAACATTCAAGATCGATATCGGTCTGTAATTAGCACAGTTATCACGATCTTTCCCTTCCTTCGGAATTAGAGACACAATAGCGTCATTCCAAGATGGGGGTAACTTGGCCCTCCCTCAAAGTCCAGTTAAGAGATCTCAACAAAATAGGGGTTCATTTATCTCGAAATATTCTGTACCATTCTGCAGGAAACCCGTCACTGCCTGGAGTTTTATTAGCCTTTAATCTTCCAATTGCTGTATTCAACTCCTCTAGTGTAATTTCCCTGGTGATTTTCTTGTTTTGCACTTCACCAATACTGGGTAAATCTAGTGAATATAAAAAAGCTTTTATTGACTGTTTATCCACTGTACCTTCTTGTGAATAAAGACTCTGATAGTAATCTCTAAAAATGTTCTCTATCTCATTTGGCTTAGTTTCTATTTTCTGAGAAATGGGGTTTATAATTCTATAGATTGCAGCATCGGTCTGTTGTTTTCGCAATCTGTGAGCTAGTAATTTAGCAGATTTAGGCCCGACTTCATAATAACTTTGTTTAAGATATCTTGCCTTTTTTTCGACCTCCTGGTTAAGTAATTCTTCTAACTGCCCTTTTACTTCCCTAATCTGATTTTGTGTATCACTATCTTTTTTTATTTTAAATTTTTGCTCTAAATCTTTCAAGGTGATTGTCAATGTTTATAATTAGGCCCGAGCCCCCAGCAGGGCGTAGGGCCTATTGATTCTGCAACGATGATGCCTGGCCGAAGGCCATGCACTCATTGTTGTCAAGTGTCTTGCTGATCATGATGGCTGGGCGAAGCCATGACAGTGATCAAAAAAGTCAATCAGACCTATGTTGTAAATATTACGGCGTAGCCGTAGCAACAGCGGTAATTCCCAATGTTATCCTAATGGGAAAATCGCCAAATCTCTGAAAATAGTAGTTTTTCAACAAGTTATACTTTTATTAACTCCTCCTCGGGCGTAAGCCCGAGCAACATCAAAATTGGTGAGAATCATCTTGAGGAGTGGGGCATCAAAAGTTATCCAAATATTTTGCATAAGTTGTAAGGTCCCTGTGCGGCGAAGCCGCAAATATTGTTAAAGATCTGCGAAATTTTCAAAATTAAAATGGAATTTTGAAATTTAGTTTTTCCAAAACATTTGAAATTTTGCACACAATTTCTTTTTGGTATTCTGATCAAAAAAGTCAATGGAACCCTGGGTCTATCTCTTATGGTGTTGCGACAGCAACACTGTAAATCCTCCATTTATTTAAATGGCAGTATAAATCTATACAGCCGGAGGCTGCAGTCTCAGGCCTGCACTCACACGCTTCTTTGGCTTATTTACTACATTTTCACCCATTTCTCTTCGGGCGTTAGCCCGAAAAGCTGAAATTTGGTGTGATCATCATGAGGAGTGGGGCAACAATATTCTTTGGTTTCTGTGTGGTGAAGCCGCACATTTTGTTAAAAAGTTAGAAATTTACAACAAACAACATTGTCTAGAGAGAAACGAAAAGGCGTGAAGCGCCATACATTTGGAGTAGGTGTAATATAAAGAGGGAATTTGGGGCGCGAAGCGCCCCCCTGTTGCGATGCGGGGCGGCAGCGGCGTGGAGCGGCCCGCGAGGGCCGATCAATGCCGCTTGCGGCTTTAATTAGGCCCGAGCGCCAAGCAGTGGCGTAGGGCCTCTTGTGTTTGGTCAGCAGTGCGAAGCACTGCGGCGAAGTGCCCGAAGGGCACTCAAGAGAGGCGTGCGCGCAGCGCACGCAATAACAGCGCGAAGCGCTGTCCCCTTACCAAGCACAGTCACGTGAACCAGTAATGCGCGACAGCGGCACACGCAAGTGCCGCGAAGCGGCATAATTGTATTTGTTAAAGGCTAAACCAAGGTGCACACTTCACATCGTGCACGAAGTGCACGATGTGAAGTGTGCACACTAAATAAGAGCGCGAAGCGCTCCTCCCCTTACCAAACAGTAACAATCACACTCAGAGTCCCCAGTAGTCACCGGTGACATGTCCTGGGTGTGACACATGCCGCGCAAGCGGCAAAATTGTAGCTGTTCACCCCAAATTTACATTCAAGAGTCCAGGTGCGCACTTCACATCGTGCACGTAGTGCACGATGTGAAGTGCGCACACTAAATAAGAGCGCGAAGCGCTCCTCCCTTCATCGAACACTTATATTGACCCCGTGACATTCAGTAATGGACAGTGAAACAGCCCAGTGCCGCGAAGCGGCATATTTGTTATTGGTTACCCCTGTGAACCCCCCAAAAATACCCCAGGGGCATGGGGTAACGAACAGGTCAATGACGAGCACAACGTGCTCGTCATTGACAATGGACCTCACGGTTGCGTTACTGGACGTGAGTACTTTCTAATGATATATATATGCGTGGCCAAAAGTGGCGGTATATTGAAATTGGTAGGGTTTTTCTTTTTAGGCCCGAGCGCCCCAAGCAGGCGATGGGCCTATTGCTTTCGTAAGTGTCGTGCGAAGCACGACTGCGAAAGTGCGCACGAAGTGCGCACTAAATCGTGCGCGAAGCGCACGACCCCCCTCAAACACTCACCCAGGCCTTCCCCAACTCATGCACGTCCCGTGCATGTAAATTAGTAGTTGCTAGGCTAAACATTATTATCGTAAACGGGCGAAGCCCGTGCGAAATGCACACGAAGTGTGCACAAACGAGTGCTTTACGTGAGAATGTCCCAGGACCTCCTGAGTGACTACGGCCAGCTTCGTATAAGTATGATGAAAATGGATGTATAACATTGGCGGGCTTTCCGAATGTATAGTAATTAGATTTGAAAAAATGGGAAACATTGTTCTCGACAGAATATTATTCTTTATTATTATTCTTTGTCGTCGGGACCAACCCCCTATTTTTCACCCCTTGAACAGTGACGAAAAGTCACGAAAATTTGCACACTCCTAAAATCGGCCTTCTCTAATTTCTGGCATTTCCGTTTTTCAAAACTCAAAAAAGTGGCGCGTCAGCGCCACCTAGAGTGCGCAAATGAATTGGGTAATAGGAAATGGCCCAAAAAAATTTGACCCTAGAATCTTGAAATTCGGTACAGAAGTAGATAGTAACAAGACAAGAAAAAAAATATATTACGGCAACGCCGTCCCCCCACCAGATGTCGGCTATATACGTTCAAATTTTGCTAAGCATGACTCAGCATTTTTTTTTCTCGTCGTATTTTATCTTCTCCTCCTCGGGCGTAAGCCCGAGCAACCTCAAATTTGGTGAACATCATCTTGAGAAGTGTGCCATCAAAAGTTATCCAATTTACTGGTGTAACACTACCGTTTGTTTGCGGTGAAGCCGCAAAAAACACCAAAAAATTAAAAAATCCGAAAGTTGAATTTACTCCCATTTCCACAAATAAAGTCCGAATTTTGTAAAATTCGCATCAGTTGTTAAACTCCTTGCCCTTAACCTACTTGATGAGAAAAAATAATTTTGGCGCGTCAGCGCCCCCTACAGACTTAAATACATTTTAACATGGGGCGCACAAAATTTAGTTTGTCGAAATTTTTGAAATTTTTCACAAAATTCTATTTTGGCATTCCTGATCAAAAAAGTCAATCAGACCTATGCCATAATTTTTACGGCGTAGCCGTAGCGATGATAGAAACACCAATTTATCCTAATGGGAAAATTGCCAAATCTCTGAAAATAGCACATTTTTAAAAGTTATACTTTCACTAACTCCTCCTCGGGCGTAAGCCCGAGCAACCTCAAAATTGGTGACAATCATCTTGAGGAGTGTGGATCAAAAGTTATCTATAATATTTTCACAAGTGTATAGTCTCTGTGCGGCGAAGCCGCAAATATTGCCAAGATTTGTGCATTTTTCAAAATTTTAATGGAATTTAAATTTAGTTTTTTCCAAAACATTTGAAATTTTGCACAAAATTCCTTTGTGGTATTCTGAAAAAGAAAGTCAATGGAACCATATGTCTATCTCTTATAGTGTCGCGACAGCGACCTGTAAATCCTCCATTTTATTTCAATGGCAGTATAAATCTATACAGCCGGAGGCTGCAGTCTCAGGCCTGCAGTTACACGCTTTTTGGCTTTTGAATCATATTTTCACCATTTCTCTTCGGGCGTAAGCCCGAACAAGCTAAATTTGGTGAAGATCATCATGAGGAGTTGGTCAACGAAATCTCAGACTCTGGGCGGCGAAGCCGCACATTTTGTAAAAAAGTAAGAAATTTCCAGAAAGCAGTATTGCTTAAAGAGAAGAAAGAAGGCGCGAAGCGCCATTCATTTGCCTATAGGTTTAATATAGAGAGGGAAATTGGGGCGCAAAGCGCCCCCTCTTGCGTTGCGGGGCGGCGGCGGCGTAGCGCGGCCCGCGAGGGCCGTTCAATGCCGCTTGCGGCTTTAATTCTTCTTCTTATTATTATTTTTCTCCTATACCATGTTTTTGGCAAATAAAACAAAAGTCGCCTATGAAAACTCACCAAACTTTGCCCAAAATTAAGATCACTGCGATACACGTGCAAATAGTGACCTTTTAAAAAAATCATTAAAAGGGCGCGACAGCGCCCCTCAAAAATGAAAATACATTGCGCCAATGACCATACCCGAAAAAAAAAGTTTTTAGTAGCCGATTGAAATTGAGTGGTTGATTGCTCAATTCGTTCTGAACAAAAAAATATATTAGCGGTTGCTAGGCAACCAACAGGAAGACAGCCATATTGGGTCAAACACGCGAAGCGGCGGAAGGCGCATTTCCTGTCCTCGTACTTTAACTATCTCCTCTCAGGGCGTGTGACCAGCGTCACAGAATCACTCTAACATCATCTAGAAAATAGACATTAAAAGTTATCCAAATAATTTCTTAATGTAACGGTGTTGCGTGGAACGCCACAATTTTGTGTTCTTTTTTGTCGCTCGCCATGCACTTTCGATAAGCCATAAAATGTACATAATTAGGCCGATCTCACTCAAACATTAATCGTTACTTGACACCCGGCCCTAAGTAGAATTAAAAGGAAAATTTCAATGGGAGCGATAGCGCCCCCTACATAGGTTTCTGGGGAGTAAAATAATTTTACTTTTGTTGTAGGACAGGTGAAATTTGGTACACATATTAAAACGCATGACACTGGACTCAAAAAGTCATCAGACCGTATGTTTGTAATATAGTAATACGGCGTGCTGTAGCGATATGCGGTTAACTCGCTATGTTATCTATGGGAAATTGCCAAATCTCTGAAATCGGTCAGGTTTTTATAATTAATATACTTTTACTATCTCCTCTCAGGGCGTAAGCCGACCACATCATTGGTGAGAGATCATCTTGAGGAGTGGGGTCATCCATAGGTTCTACAGAATATGTTTGCATAAGCTGTAAGGTCTACTGTGCGGCGTTAGTCCGAATATTGTCAAGATTTGTGAATTTTCAAAGTTTAAATGCGAAATTTGGGAAATTTTGTTTTTCCAAAAATTTTGAAATTTTGCACAAATTCCTTTTTGGTATTCTGATCAAAAAGTCCACGGAACCTTATGTTATATTTTGGTGTTGCGACAGCGAGACTGTAAATCTCATTTATTAATGGCGAGGTAAATTAATACCGGGCTGCGTCTAGGTGCGTTCACGTTATTTGCTTGTACCAATTTTACTTATTTTCTCTTACGGGCGTAAGCCCGAAAAGCTGAAATTTGTGGTTCATCATAGGAGTGGGTGCAACATATTCTATGGTCTTTGCGGTGAGACGCCATTTGT
>JBBPFD010000235.1:19377-53677 GCA_038363315.1 Mugilogobius chulae | reverse complement strand
TTTTATTTTACAAGGCCTTTTTGTCACAAAAGTACACTCCAAGTGAACTATAAAAAAAATTAAAATGGCATATTTCCAAAATTAAAATAGTGAAGTGGAAAACTTGAGCTATTTTTATCAGAGCCTAGTATATGTCAATAATTTATGGTGAAAAAAATTTGCTGCATTTTTTGTTTTGAATGGGAGAGGTTCATGTACAAAAAAAGCATATTCTCCATTGACTTCCATTATAAACGCATGTTTTGACTAAATTATTAGAAAAAGATTAATTTCAATCGAAAGTTGATCAAAAATGGTTTGATTGTGTTGGTCTGAAGTTAACGACAGTGTGTGAGTCCAGCACAGACACTGTGACCCTGTGACTGCCCCCTGTGGCACCTGTGGGGAACACAACTCTGCACACAGAAACAGAGACAAAACAAGAGCAGCTCAAAGAAGCACATCTCTGCTCTGATCACAAAGTCTCACTGCTGGATCATGTTTGTGGACGTGTCACAGTGTAAAAAAAACACAATGAGCTGCTCTGGACATTCTCACTGTGGATATTCTGTGTAATAAAATAAGTAGACATTGTGGTAAAGATCAGGCTTTGGAGGCTGTTATGCAGCTGATCGGACAAGAGGAATTCAGCAGCCAAGATGAAGAGGAGAAGAGAGCTCCAGATGTGGAGAAACCTCAGAAGATCAGAGCAGCAGTGTGGAGAAGGTGTCAGAGGAGGAAATAGATAGGTTAGAGTCTATGTAGGAGGAGGAGAGAGGAGAAAAGGAGAACGTAAAGGAAAAGACTTTGGAAGATTAGAAGTTCAACAATGTAATAAACAGAGAGGAGGAAAAAGAGAGAGAAGGAAGGGAAGTAGGGCAATGAACAGGAGACAGAAGAGTATGGTGATGAAGAGAAGGAGAGAGAAGAGCATGGTAATGAAGAGAAGCATTGTGAAGAAGCAAAGTAATCATGATGATAAATAAAAGTATAGAATGAAAGTAATTATGAAAATAGTGAAGAGGAGAATCTTACCCTTTCCATTCCTGACTCTCCAAGATGGACAACCTCCCCATCTTGTCTGACCAAGATCTTGCTTCAGTCACAGACGGTTCATCTTGTCTGATGTGGAAGAGTTTGGATATTTCTTCTGTTCCACCTAATTGGCTCCACAGGACTCAGCTTGTTTGTGAAAAGTTTCTCTGCAGTGAGTGAAACTACTTTGTGTCTGTGACACAGGTTAACTCTGAAGTGTTTAACCTTTGACCTTTCACTTGTGGTCTAGTCCCGTGTCAGCTGTGCCCTGTCACCTGTCAGGTGTGTTTCTGTAGTTTTAGTTTTATTTCAGTCATAATCCTTCTCCTCATCTTCGGTTCTGAAAATCCTCTTTTTCTGCAACTCTAAAACAACTAAGTACCTTGTCTATACCACAATGTCTACTTATTTTATTACACAGAATATCCACAGAGAGAATGTCCAGAGCAGCTCATTGTGTTTGTTTACACTGTGACACGTCCCAAAAACATGATCCAGCAGTGAGACTTTGTGATCAGAGCAGAGATGTGCTTCTTTGAGCTGCTCTTGTTTTGTCTCTGTTTCTGTGTGCAGAGTTGTGTTTCCCACAGGTGCCACAGGGGGCAGTCACAGGGTCACAGTGTCTGTGCTGGACTCACACACTGTCGTTAACTTCAGACCAACACAATCAAACATTTTTGATCAACTTTCGATTGAAATTAATCTTTTTCTTAATAATTTAGTCAAAACATGCGTTTATAATGGAAGTCAATGGAGAATATGCTTTTTTTTGTACATGAACCTCTCCCATTCAAAACACAAAAATGCACAAACATTTTTTTCACCATAATTATTGACATATACTAGCTCTAATAAAAATAGCTCAAGTTTTCCACTTCACTATTTTAATTTTGGAAATATGCCATTTTAATTTTTTTTATAGTTCACTTGGAGTGTATTTTTGTGACAAAAAGCCTTGTAAAATAAAAAATATACATCACACATGTAAAAGTACACATGTATGAACAGAGGAGAAGTAGACAAAGAGATCTGAGTTTTGAAAGTACGAAAAAATATTAATCTATGTGGATTTTATGGCTGTTTAAAAATGGGGACCATTAATGGTCCCCGAGGTGACGAACGTAACTTTTGGCTAAAACCTCTCCCATTCAAAACACAAAAATGCACAAAAATTTTTTTCACCATAAATTATTGACATATACAAGGCTCTAATAAAAATAGTAAAATTTTCCACTTCACTATTTTAATTTTGGAAATATGCCATTTTTTAATTTTTTATAGGTCACTTGGAGTGTACTTTTGTGACAAAAAGCCTTGTAAAATAAAAAATACACATCTCACATATAAAAGTTTACACATGTATGAACAGAGGAGAAGTAGACAAGAGATCTGAGTTTTGAAAGTACAAAAAATATTAATCTATGTGGATTTTATGGCCGTTTAAAAATGGGGACCATTAATGGTCCCCGAGGTGACGAACGTACCCTTTTGTTCAAGCTCTTTAACTGAAAGTGTCAGAAAAAAATTTTGGTGGCATTTTAAAATTTGACTCGATTCATGAATCTGAGGACAATTTCACCGGTCTGACATAAAAACTGTCTGAGATCTAAACTTTGAAAAAAAAAAAAAAAGCTCAAAAGGACCATAAATGGTCTCCGAGTTACCTGGGGTTAACAAACTTTAGTAATCACAACTTTCGGGTTTACAGTGTGGTTCTAGGTACGTTCTCACCTTTAGCCTCCGTCTGCAGCTGCCTCCAGTTGTTTGAGTCTCTTTAGTCAGGTTATGTGAGGTTCTAGAACGTTTCTGTGAGGTTCTAGAACACAGGTGTCAAAACTCAAGGCCCGGGGGCCGGATGCGGCCCTCAAGCTCTTAAGGTTTACTTAAATTTTATTTTAGTGCCAGAAGTAATCTGGATTTTTGACCTAAAGAAACAATTGGTCTGAAACTTAAAGAGTACAAGTCATTTTCAGACTAATGCAAATGTTTTATTCAGTTGTTGTCACTTCAATAAATATAATCATCAAATACAACCATTATTTGTCGTATATCAAATATTAGTAAGGTTAATTTCAGTTACAACCGGCCCTTCCAGGACAACCCTGATGCCAATGTGGCCCTTTGTGAAAATGAGCTCGACACCTCTGTTCTAGAAGGTTCTTTACACTGGTTCTTGTGAGCGTTCTAGAAGGTTCTTCTATTGATGGTTCTGGTCAGTTCTCAGTTCTAGACAGGTTTCTTCTACACTGGTTCTTGAGGTTCTAGAAAGGTTCTTTATGATGGTCTGGGTCAGTTCTCAGTTCTAGAAGGTTCTTTGTCTGTTTGTGAGTTCTATAAGGTCTTTATGATGATTCTAGGTTCGTTCTAGAAGTTCTTACTCTGGTTCTAGGACAGTTCTAGAAGGTTCTTTACTCTGGTTCTAGGACAGTTCTAGAAGGTTCTTTACTCTGGTTCTAGGACAGTTCTAGAAGGTTCTTACTCTGTTTTCGTTTAGAAGTCTTAGCACTGGTTCCAGGTCAGTTCTCACCTTTGGCCTCCATCTGCAGCTGCTCCAGTTGTTGAGTCTCTTTAGTCAGGTTCTGTGAAGGTTCTTTGTGCTGGTTCTAGGTACGTTCTCACCTTTAGCCTCCGTCTGCAGCTGCTCCAGTTGTTGAGGGTCTTTACTGAGGTTTCTGTGAGGTTCTAAAGGTTCTGTAAGGTTCCAGAAGGTTCTTTACTCTGATTCTAGGTCAGTTCTCACCTTTAGCCTCCGTCTGCAGCTGCTCCAGTTGTTTCTGACTCTGAGCAGAGAAACTGGAGACTTTGTTCTGGACCAACGTTGAGCTCAGACTCAGCGCAGAAACATCTCCTGCCACAAACACACACAGACACACAGATGTAACACTATAACTCCACAGGAACCGCAGACTGAAGCTCCAGACCTTCTGTCAGACTCTGGACTTCTCGGATCTTCTCAGACACAGACTCCAGTTCTTCTGAAAAACAAAATAAAACACTGGCTCTCACTGAAGCTGCACAAACAGGACGTGTTACTAATGTTGTTCACTGAGAATTCCACTCAAACTGACCTGAGCTGTTCCTCTGCAGAAGCTCCAGACGCTCCAGATGTTCCTTCAGCTTCTGGTTTCTCCTGGAGCTCTGGTTCTTCAGCTCAACATCTCAGATCTCAGCTGAGTCACTCCACCTGCAGCAGAACAAACATGTGACTGTGCTGCAGGTCAGAGCTGTGAGAGGAGCAGGTGTGTTCTTCTGACCTGAGCTGTTCTTCTGCAGAAGCTCCAGATGTTCCTTCAGACTCTGGTTCATCTCAGACCTCAGCTGAGTCACTTCACCTGCAGCAGAACAAACGTGATCTGGAGGCAGAGGTTCACACAAACAAGGGTGGTGTGAACCTCTGCCTCCATCCTTCTGAGGTACAAGCAGCATTTTATTCTTTAGAATCGACTCTACTGAGCCTAAAACTCACACTAAATGCTCAAAAAACAAAATTTATGATTTTTTCAAAAGCCCGCTCCAAAATTGTTCAAAACATATTCACGTTAGAGGGCAGCCCATTGAAATGGTCCAGTCTTACTTTTAAAATCCATATCTCAGCATTGACTACAAAACTTAAACAAAAGCTAGGTTTTTATTTTCAAAAAACATGTCCATTAATGCCTCCCTGACCCTTCCCCCAGGGCAAAAGAGATTCTGAATCTCAGTGGGACTTCCCTGGTTAAATAAAGGTCAATTAAAATTAAAAAAATGAATCCTGTTTCTCTTTCAGTGCTAAGAAAACCTGGTTGAGGCCACCTTTCTTTCTGTGATTGATTATGGTGATACTTTATACATGCAGCTCCATCGTCCTCTTTACACAAGCTGGACTCTGTGTATCAGCTGCGTTACGTTTTATCACTAATGCAAAGTCTCTCACTCATCACTGCTCTGTATGATTTGGTTAGTTGGTCGTCCTTATCAATTCGTAGAAAACAACATTGGTACGTTTTCATTTACAAAGGAATTTTGGGGAAACTTCCTGGTTACCTGAGTGATCTCCTCACTGTCAGCTCAGTAGTGACCAGCTTCGTTCATCCTCTCACCTGCTTTACAACCTGCCTCAGCGCTTTACTGAACTGGGAAAAGCTGCCTTCTCGCACTTTGCATCGTGGTCTTGGAATGAGTTACAAAAAGACCTCAAGTTAAAAGCTGTGGTGTCTCTGGGGAAGTTTAAGAGAATTGTAAAAAGTGTGGTGGTTGAGAATTGTGTATGTTCTTCTTGAGAGAGTTGTTTTTATATTGTAAAAATTGTCCGAATTTTTATTGTATTGATGGTGTTGGCTGCTACCTTGGCCAGGTCTCTCTTGTAAAAGAGATTCTGAATCTCAATGGGACTTCCTGGTTAAATAAAGGTAAATAAATAAATAAATCAATCAATAAAAACAGGAGTAGATCTTAAACTGACCTGAGCTGTTCTTCTCCAGAAGCTCCAGATCTTCTCTCAGCTCCTGGTTCAGTCTGGAGCTCTGGTTCTTCAGCTCAGACACTTCAGACTTCAGCTGGTTTAATCCACCTGCAGCAGAACAAACATGTGATTGTGCTGCAGGTCAGAGCTGTGAGAGGAGCAGATGTGTTCTTCTGACCTGAGCTGTTCTCCTGCAGAAGCTCCACATGTTCCTTCAGCCTCTGGTTCATCTCAGACCTCAGCCGAGTCACTTCACCTGCAGCAGAACAAACATTATTAACCAGAGATCGACCGTTGTGGGTTTTTCTTTGTCCGATGTTCAAGGGTGATTTTCTTATTTTAGTTTTAGCTGAGATCAGAGTGTGAAGCCAAACAAACAAGAAGTTACATCTAAACTATTATTTTGTGTCATAGTTTATTGAAAAAAACAAACGTATTTTTGCAAATTTTTAACATTTTTAAAGCGCAGTTCAAGTGCTCCTTTTCAACAAACAGCGACAAAATGTTTTATCTTCACACTAGAATGCAGGGTTCAAACTTGACTGACCACGACCCCCCAAAATAACCACGTAATGAACTCTCAACCCCCACAGCAAAATAAAATGGAAGTCTGTAATCATTTTAAACTGGAAAACCATTACAATTGTGTTGAAATTCATTTATATTAGTAGTTTATGGCTTTACACGACCAACATTCAGTCAAACATGAAGCTTCCAGTTAAACAAAGGATCAAATACTGAGTCATAACTGTAAAATTCAGATTAAAATCATCTCACGACCACTACTACTGTGTTTGTAGAAGACTGCTGCAGCTAACAGCACCAAACATGTGCCTGATCAAATATCAGCCAAGAACTGACCTGAGCTGTTCCTCTGCAGAAGCTCCAGAAGCTCCATATGTTTCTTCAGACTCTGGTTTATCTTGGAGCTCTGGTTCTTCAGCTGAAACACGTCAGACCTCAGCTGGTTCACTTCACCTGCAGCAGAACAAACATTTGAAACAGTGTGAGCGGTCACAGCTGGAGCTCTGATGGAGGCAGATGTTCACACAAACACACTGACTTCAAACTGACCTGAGCTGTTCCTCTGCAGACGCTCCACATGTTCCTTCAGAGTCTGGATCAGCCCTGAGCTCTGGTTCTTCAGCTCAAACATCTCGTTTCTCACCTTGTTTATTTCCCCTGGAGCAGAACAAACATTTGTCACAGCTGGAGTTCTGATGGAGGCACACGTTCACACAAACACACAAAGTTCAAACTGACCTGAGCTGTTCCTCTGCAGAAGCTCCAGACGCTCCAGATGTTCCTTCAGACTCTGGTTCATCTCAGACCTCAGCCGAGTCACTTCACCTGCAGCAGAACAAACATGTGAAACTCTTCTTCTGCTGCTGGTCAGAGGCTGGAGTTCTGATGGAGGCACACGTTCACTCAAACACACAAAGTTCAAACTGACCTGAGCTGGTCTTCTGCAGATGTTCATGATGTTCCAGATGTTCCTTCAGTCTCTGGTCCAGGCCTGAGCTCTGGTTCTTCAGCTCAAACATCTTCGTCCTCAGATGGATTATTTCACCTGGAGACAAAACGTAACTTCAGACTAAAATCTTAAATTCTGATTAAAAACCCAGAGAAGCAGACGTCAAACTGACCTGAGCTGTTCTCCTGCAGAAGCTCCAGATGTTCCTTCAGACTCTGGTTCATCTCAGACCTCAGCCGAGTCACTTCACCTGTAGCAGAACAAACATTTGAAACAGTGTGAGCGGTCACAGCTGGAGCTCTGATGGAGGCAGAAGTTCACACAAACGCTGACTTCAAACTGACCTGAGCTGTTCTCCTGCAGAAGCTCCAGATGTTCCTTCAGACTCTGGTTCATCTCAGACCTCAGCTCGTCCACAGCAGCTGGAAACATCACATTTGTGTCACATTTTGAACAAGATTAAGAATATTTAGAAAGAAACAAGTTCTAATCTTCTTCTGATTTAAGTAAAGTCTCATTTTGATCAGACTTTTGAACGTGTACCAGCCTCTGTCTGATGTTCTGAGATGTTCTGTGGTTCTTCTGACCTGAGCTGTTCTCCTGCAGATGTTCTAGATCAGGGGTTCTCAAACTTTTTATCCAAAGGTCCGAAATTAAAACACGATCAAGTTCAAAGGTCCGGATGAAAAAGTATAACATTTATTTTTGTTATTATTCAACTTAATGACATTAAATTAAATGCTTATAGCAGAGTGTAAACATTAAAGTCATGTAAACATAACATAACGTGCATTTTAATGCGCCCCTGATAGATATAAATTGTAGTGCTCCCCACGCCCCCAACCCCTCTCTTGAAATAAATTTGTATTTAATTTAAATCTACAGACAGACCCTTAGACCCATAAGCCCTTAAATACAAATATAGTTCAATCTAACAAGGTTCTGATGTAATTCAGGGGGTCTGGGGGAATTGTCCCCCAGGAGAATTTTTAAAAATTCAATGCAATTTCCTGTATTTTGGTGAGTTTTAGATGTGATGATCCTATTGTGTGATGTCTTTTGTAATATAATTAAAAAGACATGAGGCAGTTAAATAAACAAAAATACAAATAGGGTCCCCCCATAGAAGCCAGATTTAGGGGGCCCCAGCCCCAGATGCCCTTAGCTCCGCCCCTGTAAAACTGGGCTTTAGGAGCGTCAGGCAAACTGACTCGGCCTGACAGGACTATAATGAGTGATCAGAGCAGGAAAAACACGAGAGCTGCTGCTTTTATAAGGTTAGTGTCTGTTTTATGTCACATTCAGGCAAAAGTAAAAGTTGTAAAGACCTCTTCAAACATTTCCGCGGTGCGCCGTTTTGCGCAATTTTCTCCGCTGTTATTTACACACGTTATCTTTCACTGTACATTTTGGGCCTTTTCTCAGTCAATATAAGGCTGATTTGCAAAAAATAAGGATCAAAATGAAGCTCCAGTTTCACGGAATATCACTGGAAGTTCGAAATGCTTCTCAAAGAAACGATCTGTCTGTTAAATAGCTCTGCTTTGACGCTGCACTGACAGTGGCACGCAGCTTACAGAGAGAGAGAGAGAGAGATAGAGTCCGCACAAGTACGCGGATAAAGAGAGAGAGAGAGGGAGAGGAGAGGAGAGGCGAGGAGAGGAGAGAGAGAAAGAGAGAGAGAGAGAGAGACGTGCGGTAGGGAGGAAGCGCTTCTGGTGGAGAAGCACTGTAAACATGTAAACGCAAGGTCCGCTCATGGGTGTAGAGCACAGAATTAAAAATACGAGGGAACGGCTGCCCGGTCCGGACAAAATGGTCTCGAGGTCCGGATCCGGACCGGAGTCCGGACTTTGAGTAACCCTGTTCTAGATGTTTCAGATGTTCCTTTTGTTCCTTCAGCTTCTGGTCCAGGCCTGAGCTCTGGTTCTTCAGCTCAAACATCTCCGTCCTCAGATGGATTATTTCACCTGGGCCCAGTTTTTCAAAAGGTTTAATCTGGATCAAATTGATCCAGATTTAGTAATCCATTTTTCTTCTATCCCTGATCTCTTATCTTTGAGCCAGTTTTTCAAAGCAACATAGGATTGGATCACTTTGATCCAGATTTAAACTTTTCCGGATCACTAAATCTGGATAACCATGTAGATAGGCTGTCACATGTCATGAAGAACACAGAGGACTGAGCACACCAGTGACTCTTAACACATGTTGTATTTTTTTTTTTTAATTTAAAATAAAGATTTGACAAATGAATAAAACTATATTGTGAATATTTCAAACAGGTTTCAAAAACCGATGTGTCTAAATGGAGTTCTGAAGAGGCATTTTGCCTGAATTACTGGAGAGCAGAACCACAAAAAGTGTGCAACATCACAGTAGAATGTGTCCTGCACAACATTACTACCAAGCACAATGTCCCTCTATAGAGATGAAGATGCTGCAGGTCCTACACCTGAGCCTGTTGAAAACCCTGAGCAAAATGAGCAAACAAGACGTGCAATAAGAGAGGGAATAATTAGACATTATATCTGAAAGATTTTGAAAACCAGTGATGTCTTTGCTTTTCTATTGTTTTATGTTGATATGAACTTCATTTCAAACCTTTATTTTCATGTATCAATAAAAAAAAAAGCTTGTCTAAAAAACCAAACTAAAATGGGATTAGTTATGATAATTGTGTCAGTGTTATGAATATACAGGAGCCTAATAAGTGACAGAATTAAATATATTCATTTGGTGAATATATTCACAGCTCTTTGGGGGATTATTTTAGGAGGCCAAAGTCTACTTTGCTGTAGGTGAGTGACTAAATGGCTGAATACGTTCTAGTCTATTTAATCATTGCAGCCTGATGGATGAACAAATGAAATGAAAATATTTTTAATAAATAGGGCATCTCATAGGCTATTCTGTTTTATTTTATTTGATACATTTTAATTAGAAAAAATACATTTTGGGCCTTAAAGCCACCCTTCCACTGGGATCAGTTTAATCCTGATTTTTTGGATCAAAGTGATCCTAATCCACCAAAAAAGTTTTGAAAAACCCAAACTGGAGGTTTGATCCGGATCAAAGCCAAGATTAGATTACCTGATCTGATCCGATCATGTAATCCTTTTTTTCCTTTTGAAAAACCCATTTTCAAGATTTGATCTGATCCCCTATCCAAAATCCACTGGATTAGTTTTGAAAAACTGGGCCCTGGAGACAAAGCAAACACTTCAGACTAAACTCTGGTCAGAGGCTGAAGCTTGATGAAGACAGATGTTCACCTAAACAGACCTGGGGTCTCATTTATGAAGCCTGCGTACGTACAAAATTGGGTCAAAAGTACGTGGGAGATTACGTGCGTGGTTTCCTGCGTCAATTTTGGGATTTATGAAAAGACGACTTGACGTGGGATTTTGCGGGTGGGACCGCAAACTCTGGGGCTTCCGTACGCACTTTCAGAGACGAAGCAGGAGGAGATTTGTGTTTAGTGGAGGCATTCTGAGGAGGTTTGTGTGCACATGAGGTACATGACTTTTGTTCATATTTCCAACAAATATAATAACTTTAATTTAATCACAACTACTTTGTGGAAAATGAAGCTTAGGTCAGTGTCATTTAGAAGCCGTGCTTACGTGCACGGGAGCGCATGATTCACATTGTTTTATTTAGAGAATCTGAAGCAATCTGGACATAAAGTTCACAAGTGTGCTTTATAACAAAGGTCCTGTGATCACGCACGAGTGGCTCCCTGCTCTCTCACACACGGTTTATCCAGCGCACACATCATCACCACATACGCGCGCGCATACACACACACATCACGGCATACGTGCGCGCACAGGCACACTTATCACGGCATACGCCCGCGCACAGGCACACACATCGCTGTAGCAGTGTGGATAATATCCCACTCCACGCGCGCACTCAAACGTTAACCCTACAGCTTCCCTCGCTGCCTCTCTTTTCATCCTCACGTCTCACAAACTGCACATTTCAGTCTCTTGTCAGCTCGCGCATATGTGCACGCTCAAACTTCCACGTGCACTTATAACATCACGCATATGAAACATCATATCCCGTTGTTGTGCGAGCCTTAACAGTAAAGCACAGTTCTAAACTAAAGTCATCACATCTAAAACAGGCCGATAAGTTTGTCAGACGAGCAGAGTTCACGTCAGAATCCTCTCTGCTGCTGCTCCGTCTCTCTCTCCTCCCCTTTCCCTCCGTGTGTCAGTCAAACAAACTGGCTCATTATCGGTTCATGAATATATGAATGACTCTTTGCATGGACCTTTTATGCTGAAAAGAGGCGTGAAGAGGGAGTGACGTGAGGCGGGGTCCGGTGCGCAGATTTTTTTCCAGCTGTGGAGAAAAGTGACGAGGAAATGACCTGCAGGAGTGCGTACGGAGGCTTTTGTAAATCTCAACTTTCTTTTACGTAAATGAAAGTTGGATTTTGCAGCAGCGTACTTTTTCACGCACTTTTTCATAAATGAGACCCCTGAGCTGTTCCTCTGCAGATGTTCATGATGTTCCAGATGTTCCTTCAGCCTCTGGTCCAGGTCTGAGCTCTGGTTCTTCAGATCAAACATCTCCGTCTTCAGCTCGTTCACTTCTGCAGGAAACATCTCGGTGTCAGAACAAAAGACCAAACGTGTGGAGATCCAGGACCAAACAGGTCCATCAATAAACCTCATCCAAAGTTCATCTGTAGAAGCCTGAAGTCGGTAACATTCTGAACATCGGCTGATTCATTTCTTCTATTTAAAAGTCTCTAGAAAGTACGAAGTTACACAAATATTTTCACAATTTGCACGGTAGCCAAGTGGTTAGAGCTCTGGTTTCCCAATAAGGATGTCGTGGGTTTGACTCCCGGGTCGGACCATATCAACATCTCACGATCTCTCTGGGTGGAGTTTGCATGTTCTCCCCGTGTCACCGTGGGTTTTCTCCGGTTTCCTCCATAAACATGTATGTTTAGGTTCACTGGCATCACTGTAAATGTCCCTTAGTGAGTGAATGAGAGAGTGAATGTTTGTCTGTCTAACTCTGCGACGAGTTGTCCACTGTCCAGGGTGTTCCCCGCCTAAGGCCCAAAGTTACTGGGATAGGCTCCAGTCACCCAGGACCCCTAACGGGATTAAACGGTAGAAAATGAATGATGAATGACTCTTAAACCTCATTTGTATTTGAGACTTTATTGTTTTAAAGTCCTGATGAACATGTTTTCTGAGTCTCAGTTTGTCAAATTATGTTGTGTTTTTTTTAAGAACCAGATCCCATGTGATCCAGGAGAATGTGCAGGACAAAGTGGCCATAAGGGTCATAAGACACAGGAACACTAACCTTAACCCTGAGGAGAGAATAAAGCGTGTTTCAAACAGACCTGCTGCAGAGCTCTTCAGACGCTTCAGCTCGTCGCTCACATCTGAGACAAAACACATGATTACATTTGTACTGAGACAGTTCACCTGAGTCTGACCTCTGACCTTTGACTCTGAGACGCAGATCCTGAACCTGAGAGAGACTGGAGTTTAGCGCCACCTGCAGCTCCGACACAAACTCTGCAAACACAAACACAAACACATGATCCTGAGTCTGAAACGTGACTTTAATCAGTTTAAGATTCAAGACTCTCCATGAGATAAAACAGTTCAATGGAGCTCAAAACGAAGAGCAATAATGTGTTCAGGTTTATTGGTTTGAACAGTTGGAATATATAATTTCTGTCGCTTCACATGAAAAGATTCCATGCAGCCTGGACTGTTTTTGTTTGTATAGTCTCTTCCCGTGTCTGGGCGAGTTTCCTCCAGTTTCCCAACAATCAACACTAAAACAGAGAAAACCTGCAGATCCAGACCAGACCTGAAGAAGATCTACAGATGTGACCCAGGGTTAGTGTTGAAGCAGTTTAAACTAGGGTATATTAGATTATTTTAAGGCTAAAGTGGTTGAAATGATCCCAGTGACAGTGTGTGAAGATTAAAAACACAAAGAAGCACTTCCTGTATTACCACACGATGACATCATGAGGTTAAACAGTGTGTTTCCAGATTCAAAGACAAGTCCAGTCGATATAATGAGCAGGTTTTGAGTGTGAAATGAATCAAACTCAACTCAACTCCAGCTATGTTTTTGATCAGTAAATAACATTATATTGTTATTGAGTTGTTCTGATACTGGTATCCACAAAATCTGCAATATCGCGTATTTTTCAGGAATCAGTATCGACGAGTGCTCTTAACAAACCTCTGATCTGATACCAAACTGTATGTGTGGGTTTAGACGACATCACAACATTCTACAGGCCAGTGTTATTTCTGTCACACTGGGCTGGGGACACACAAAACTAATATTGTTTAAATGCAATTTATTTTTAAATTCGTGAAATAATGGTTGAAATATTTCATTGCAAAGTACAATGTTATTAATAAGGGAAAAAAGCCTTTTGGCCTTGAACTGCCATGAATTCTACAAGGTAAATGCTCGATAGTCAGATCCGGAGGGACGGTAATTAAGTTTAGGAGATTGGATAAGTTTAGGAAAAAAAGGTTTGGATAAAGGTTAAGATAAAAATTATATATCTTAGACCCATAAGCAATCGTAATAAATTCATTACCAGGGCAACCAGCTCATGTCTGTTCCTCCGGACCATTTACGTAAGCAATAAACAACGAGGAGCCGTGCGTTAAGCAGTTTTAACACACGACGTGGAGTCTTAGAACACCAAGACGCGCTTATACCACGTCTACAAACTGGAATAGCTTACCTGTCAATATTAAAATTTAGTTTATGATATGTTAATGTCTGAGATATTAGTTATTTCTGTGTTTTGCAAAAATCTAGTTCCTCAAGACTGACAGAAGTTGTTTACATTTGTTTGCCTGTTGTTATAGTGAAATTATAGCAACTGTTGCCATGAAAAATAGAATGCAGAAGTTGTTCATTTAGTTTATAATTATACAAGAATCATAAACAAATTAAAACATTTTGATGGTCCAAAAATGTTAAAAATGTACATCGCAATCAACCATATTTATGGCTCACTTTCTCAACTGGCAGCATTTATTTACCCGTTGTTATGGTGACGGCCACAGAGCAGTGATTTAGAATGTGATTTGGCTGTTGCCAAACTACCTGTGCGTTGAGCATTCTTAACACACGACAGTTAGCATTGGCATTCTCAATCATAGACATTAAAGTGTCCATGACAGGTTGAACAACTCATTTCACACAGACGTAGTTAAGATCATTATATTTAAGGTTTTACTAAACATTTTTCACATTTCATTCCAGTCTGACCATTTTTTATCATTAAAAATGTACTTCCTGTTCATCAATGATGACATCACGCGAGGTAGTTGCCTAGCAACCATGTAAAAACTGGGCCAAACTCTTCAAATTTAACTTTTTTTTTTTACTTGAGCCGTAAAAACACACTAGAACTCACTTTTGTTAAACATGTGTTTCCAGAGACATAAAATCAGTTTCTTGTGAGAAAATGTAAAATGTTTTTGTCTCCCCAGTGTGATGTCATCAGTTTAACTCTGCTCTACTTCCTGCTATTTTCAACAGATTTTCACATTTTTCTCCACAAACTTGTTCTTGATTAAAGTAAAACTATAATTTTTAATTACAACAGGTATTAATCTGCCAAACTAAATCAAAATTTGAAAAATGTTCAACCTGTCATACACACTTTAAATTAGGGTTAGGGTTAGTAACTAATTATATGTCTATGTTCTCAATGATGACCGTGGTATAATCAGCACTAACCATTCTAGAATGTGAAACTCAGCCACTGTCCTGAATGAGGAGCCGTAGATGCAGTTGTTTTCTGTTCGTGGCTAATGCTACGGCTAACGCTCAGTGCAGCTAGAAAGACTCAGCAGAGACTCTTTAAAACATAAAATTACTCAATATAAACAGACAAACATCCGTTTTATCTCTGTGACGTTTGATTTAAACTTTAAATTAGAAGGACTGTGGTTAAACTGACTTTGAAAACGCTCCAACAGCAGCGCTAGCTAGCGGCGCTAACAGGCTAACATGCTAACTCGGACTTTTGTTTATGTTGTATTTAATCAGGATAATCGTCTTTTCACAGCCTCACAGTTGTTTTTATGACACACAGACGTTTAAAGAGATTAAATAAGAATAAACTCAACACAATTACATTACATTAAATAGTTTAAAATCCAAATACAGAAGGGTTAAACGCAGGACTTTTAATGAAGTAACAATATTTTATGTTTGTAGCCAATATTTGTTGGTTTTTCAGATTTAAGAGTCTAGTTTACAAAAGCCTACTGATTTGAGTAAAGTAAGAGTATCTTTAGTTTACTTCTTTAGCCATGATATCGAACCTGATAAGGCTGCAGCTATTGATTATTTTGCTAATTTTATTTTATAATTAGTTGGGCGATTATTCTTTTGATTAATTGGTTAGTTGTTTAAAACACAAGTCACTTGAATATAAGAGTTTGGACAAATTTGAGCTACGCTAGAAAAATACACATTTTAAATGAGGTAACAAGGTCATAAGGGCTTAAATTTTTATCTTGTTTTGACAGGGTTCCCACGCGTTCTGGAAAACCTGGAAAATCTGGAAAATGATTAGCTCAATTTCCAGTCATGGAAAACACATGGAAAATGAGAAAAACGGCCAAATGTCATGGAAAATATAATGTTTTTCTGGAAAATGATTTGGCTCACTAATAAAATGTATAACAATGCGCAAATAATGTACAAACATAGTAATAATAAAAAAAATGCCTTTGTACTAATGCTGCTAAAAGTATAGGATTTACAAACCCAGATTGCAAAAACTTACATCCAAAATTTAATTTATCATTTTTTCACTTGGCTGTTTATCCAAATGTTTTAATTTGGAGGCATACATTTTTACAAAATAAGGTCAACAGTAGTTTGATTTTAGTTCAAAGGCCTCAGGTAAAAAGTGTCAAAAAACATGATTTTTTTTCTTTGTTCTTCAGTCACGGGAAATCTGTAAAATGCATCAGGATGCACCAAAATTGACTTAATTTTTCAAAAACCTCAGGGGAGGACCCCCAGACCCCCCACTCATGTTTTTTTCCCTGCACCACTGCAAAAATACTGTAACTGTGATGCTCATAAAACCCCTAAAATAGGACTATCAAAGCAAACTGCAGCTTTGCAAATTGCCCCGTCTGACAAAATCACATTTTGACTGAGAACTGGCCACACGACGGTTTTATAAACTTTGATTGTCATAAATGTGGACTATTGGACTGTCACAAACTTGGCAAAACAGGCTCAATTTTGTGATGTAGATGTTGTGATTACATAAAATCCTTGTTGTGAATGTCCTGGAAATGTCCTGGAAAATGTTCTTGGGATATGAGTGGGAACCCTGTTTGAGTACGTTTTGACTGTCTTAAGGTCTGATTTGATCTGTAAAATATGTAGTTTTACTAAGAATAATGAAATGATAAGCATTTTCTCACTTGAAAAGTAGGAACAAAAATGTCACTTCATGAATGAAACTTGTTTGTTCTAGTAAAGCTGAGAGTAAGAAAGTTAAATTATGCTTCAATCGTAAAACATTTGACTTAATACAAGCACTTTTTTCTATATTAGATTATTTAAGTCAGTATTTTCTCCAGTGTGACGCTGTTTGAGGAACATTCTGAAGCTGTAGAAACTCGTTTACGTCACAGAAACAATAAATGTTAAAACAGTTTTTATTGATTATAGTCATTGATGTTCGATGTGAGTTTTTTGTTTTGAAACCTAAATAAAACCAGTTAACGATTATTCAATAACTAAATTAGTTGACGATTATTAAAATAACTGATTAATGTAGCCTTAGAGACTGGTATCTACGAAAGCTTAATACTTCCATCTCCAGTTGTATCGTGAAATTTCATGGTAACTGTCCGGTAATTACCTGATACTATTTTTACCTGCTCATTTATTTATTTTTTTATATTTGTATTACGCTATTACCTGATAGTTATCATGGAATTTCATAATACAACTGAAAAAAAATGAAAGCAGAGACTGAGACTTGTAAGTATCGGTATCGGTATCGGTTTGGTTAAAAAACAACACCTGCAAGTTAACTTTTCACAAACGGACCTTGTGTTTGCAGAGACGGTGGGTCCAGTTTGTCGGAGCCGGACTCTGAGCTGCTGGAAGTGTTGCATTCTGGGAAAAACACGTCACACTTTAGAGTTTATCAAAGTGAAATGTTTAAAATAGTTTAATATTTTAATTTCAGACCCGAGGAGACTTTCTGAAGCTGCTGAAGCTGAGACTCGGCCAAACAAAGCTTCGACGCAAAAACTGCAAAACCACAAACAAATAAACACGTGAGTTTTCTGCTGAAACTGATTTTTACACAAACTTATTCTGTCTTTTTGACCTGAGCTCTTCCTCTTCAGCTCCTCCACAGCGCCCTCTGCTGCTCGGAGTCTGGTCTGCAGGAACGACAGCTCCGACACTGAAGCTGAAGAAAAAGAATAAAAACATCACAAACAGAAGAAAGAAGAAACAAAAACATCTGAGAGAAAGTCACAAATGGAGGAAAACTTCTGATGCACCGACCTTGGCTCCTCTGGAGATCCTCAGACCTGGACTGAGTCTGGTTCAGCTTGGACTTTAGCTCCAGGAACTCAGACTTTAGACCTGAAAAGAACCAGAACACTTCATCTAAGTTTAATCCTGCTTTAGTCCTGCTTTAGTCCTGTTTTAGTCCTGTTTTAGTCCTGTTTTAGTCCTGTTTAGTCCTGTTTTAGTCCTGGTTTAAACCTGTTTTAGTCCTGTTTTAGTCCTGTTTTAGTCCTGTTTTAGTCCTGTTTTAGTCCTGGTTTAAACCTGTTTTAGTCCTGCTTTAGTCCTGTTTTAGTCCTGGTTTAGTCCTGTTTAGTCCTGGTTTAAACCTGTTTTAGTCCTGCTTAGTCCTGTTTTAGTCTGGTTTAAACCTGTTTTAGTCCTGTTTTAGTCCTGTTTTAGTCCTGGTTTAGACCTGTTTTAGTCCTGGTTTAAACCTGTTTTAGTCCTGTTTTAGTCCTGGTTTAGACCTGTTTTAGTCCTGTTTTAGTCCTGGTTTAGACCTGCTCTAGTCCTGTTTTAGTCCTGGTTTAGACCTGTTTTAGTCCTGTTTTAGTCCTGGTTTAGACCTGCTCTAGTCCTGTTTTAGTCCTGCTTTAGTCCTGTTTTATCCTGGTTTAGTCCTGGTTTAGTCCTGCTTTAGTCCTGTTTTAGTCCAGTTTTAGTCCTGTTTTAGTCCAGTTTTAGTCCTGTTTTAGTCCTGTTTTAGTCCTGCTTTAGTCCTGTTTTAGTCCTGTTTTAGTCCTGTTTTAGTCCTGCTTTAGTCCTGCTTTAGTCCTGCTTTAGTCCTGTTTTAGTCCAGTTTTAGTCCTGGTTTAGTCCTGGTTTAGTCCTGGTTTAGTCCTGTTTAGTCCAGTTTTAGTCCAGTTTTAGTCCTGTTTTAGTCCTGCTTTAGTCCTGCTTTAGTCCTGCTTTAGTCCTGCTTTAGTCCTGCTTTAGTCCTGCTTTAGTCCTGTTTTAGTCCTTCTTCTGACCTGAGTTTTCCTGCTGCAGTTCCTGGACCTTCTCGTTGGTCTTCCTGAGGTTCTCTCTGAGGTTCTCCTGGTTCTCTCGGAGGTTCTCCTGGTTCTCTCTGAGGTCTCGGTCCACAGTCCTGGCTCTGGTCTCGCTCTGCAGACCCAGGTCCCTCAGTCGAGTCTCCAGAGTCCGGACGGTCTGACTCCGGTCTGAGTCTCGGCCTTTGAGGACCAGGACCAGCCTCCTCAGACTCTTCAGCTCGTCCCAGAGAGAAGAGACCCAGGGGGGAGGGGCCGGGGCCTGGGGCTGGTCCTGGAGCTGGTCCTGGAGCTGGTCCTGGGTCCGGTCCAGGATCAGGTCTGAGGACTGAGGAGCAAACGTGAACCTAGAGCTCAGAGTTTGTCAGAACGTTTGGACTCACCTCTGGATCCTGGTCTGGACTCTTCTCCGGCTCGGCTTTAGTCTGCTCCAGGTCCAAGTCCAGGTCCTCCTTCAGTCCAGAGTCCAGACCCAGACCTGGTGCAGAGTCCAGGTCCTCCTTTAGACCCAGCGCAGAGTCCAGGTCCAGGATGCGGTGGTCCTCAGCGTGAAGCCCCTGCAGATCCTCCAGCAGGTCCAGAGTCCGGTCGTGATCCAGGTCATGATCCAGGTCGTGATCCAGGTCGTGATCCAGGCTGAACCGGTCTCCGTGGTCCGGTCCCACCTCAGACCTGAGATCGTCCAGAGCGGACTGGTCTAAGTCCGGACAGTCCTGCAGGTCTCGGGTCTCTCTGGGTCTGGGTTCAGGGCGGACATTTTGGATCCGACTCTGCAGTTTCCCGGTGGCCATTTTGTGTCTGACTCCAGTTTCTCCTGAATCTAAAGTTTTATCTTTATTTTCTTCAGATGTTTCCTTTTCTGGAGCCTTAAACTTTGGATTTTTCATTTCGATTTCCAAATTTAATGTTTTATTTTTTGCTTCTAACAAATCTTTCTCTGTTTCTGAAATATTTGGTTGTTTTTGTGAAGATTCCTCGCCGTTTCTGACTCTTGGTCTTTGGTCCTGGTTCTGAAAGTCTCGAGTCTCTTCTAGTCTTTGGGTCAAGTCTTGGTCCTGGTCCTGGTTTAGTCTGACATTTTGGATCTGTTTCTTCAGCTCCTTGTCGGCCATTTTGTGTCTGATGTCAGTTCTTCTTTCTTTGCTTTTGCTTCTAAATCCTCGTTTTCTTTTGATTTAGTTTTTGTTTCTTGTGACTTTTCAAATCCAAACCAGTTTTAACGATAATATTTTCTTCAGTCTCTTCGTTGTTTTGACTCTTTTCGTTCATATTTTCTTTGGACATTTTTTTAGATGTTTCTCTAACTTCTAGATGAGTCTTGTTTCTGTCATTTCTTCATCTTTAGGTTTGGTATTTTTACTCGTTTCTGAAAATTCTTCATCATTTTTCAAACCGTTCACTTCACTTTGCGTCTGTAGGTTTTGGATTTCGTCGTATCGTTCAAACTCTTTGGACAAATCTTCTTCTCCAAACTCTCCAGCCTCAAACAGATTTCCCAGTTTCTCTTTCGTCTCAGTAAAATTCACTTCCTGACTGTTTGTCCGGTTTTGTTCTTCTTCAGAATTCTTTAAAACTTCCTCAGAGTATTGAACATTCTCCACATTCTCAGATTTTGATTTAGAATTCTGACGTTTTTCTGTTTCGTCTTCATCTGTTTCTGCGTCAAACTGTTTAAACTCTGAATGTTCAGACTTAAATCCCATTTCCACATTTAGGATTTGTGCGTTTCTGAAGATTCCAAACACAAATCTGTCGTTTTGTTCTTGTTTTTTCTTCATTTTAGCTTCTTTATTCTCTCCTCTCTCTTGAATTATTTGCTCTGCAGCTTTTACAAACAGATTCTCTCCGATTTCAGAATCCTCCGTTTGGTTTTCGTCGCTGAGTTTTGGAGAATTTCCTGTGGTTTTTGCTTCGTCTGCTGCAGTTTCTAGTTTTCTTCGGTTTAAATTTTCCAAATCCATTTTCTTTTCGTTCTCCAGGTTTTGTCTTCGTCGGATCCGTCAGTGTTTCTTGTGATTTCTTCAGATTTTTCAAACATTTTCACAGAAGTTTGATTCGTTTGTGCTTCTTCCTTTTTCAAACCAACGTGACTGACTCTCTGATCGTTTTCCGTCTCAAATTCCACTTTTAGAATTCCAAACAGAACTTGATCACTGACTTGTTTTTGCTCCGTTTTGACTTTTGGATCTACAGTTTTCTCATCAAATATTCGACTGTTTTGTAGTTCAGATATTTCTTCTTTCCAGACGTTTGGACAGATTCTGATGTGTCTTATTCGCTCCTTCTCCAAACCGGCCTGATCAGTTTTCCTAAATCGTACTTCCTCATGTTCTCTTTGAGCGTTTGTAAAATTCTCGTCCTGTTTAATCTCAGTTTCCTCTCTGATGAATCGTCTCTGTTCCGTTGCAGAGAAATGCTTCAGTCTCTGGTCGTTATAATCCTCTTTTATAATCCCGTTTTGTTTCCCGTTTTCCTGGAGTTTCGTCTCGGGTTCCGTCAGGTTCCGTGAGATTCCGTCGGTTCGAGGAGAAAACAGAATTAAAATCCAGCTCAGACACAGAAGGAGCCGAAGAATCGTCGTCATCCTGGAGGTTTCTGCAACAGACTCTGAGATTTACACAAACGCAACGACTAAAACTGTTAAACATGTTAATCTGAGGAGAATTTAACCCTCCACTCGCCCTCGAACTTACAAAAGACCCACAAACACACAAACACACTCCAGACACACTGCAACTAGGTTTTTGCACAAAGAAATGTCAATAGGGCTAGAGCTGGGCAATATATGGGATTTTAAATAATATCGTGAATGTTGTTTTGAAGATATCGAGTTTATCGTTCAGTAAAAACATGCTACAAAAGAGTTAATTTACAATAAAATTAAATAAATGATGCTGTTGAATGTTTATTCTATCAGAGCTTTAAACTACAGGAAACTTGGTTTATAATGGGAGATTGCTGCAGTTTTGTGATTATTTTGACAAATATTTCATCTTAAATGAGAAAACTAAGGACTATGTGTACCTCGAGTTAGTAGATTTTGATTGGTTTAAATCTGTTTGCAACAGAACAAGTCTTTATTCTATTGTTTTTGAGATAATAACTATGTACTTGTTCTGTTTTATTCAAGACAGTCAAACCTGCTCAAATCACATCAGTCAAAGTAATTTTAAACTGATTAGAATACTTAAAAGGATCCCTGACTATGAAGATAAATGTGGCTTAAACACTAGTACAGGTCATGTTTACTAAAATAAATTACAAACAAATATATAACTGTTTACTATTTTTATAAAATCTGCATTGTTTTGAGCCACTGGGAGCAGCCATATTGTCCAGGTGCAATGCATTCTGGGTTGATGATGTCAAATGGTTGCTTTTGGTTGTTGCCATGGTTACTCCTACCATAGTTGCTCCTAGGCTGTTACCTTGACAACCACCAGAAGACACAGACAACCATCTGATGTCATACCCAAAGCAAAATGGAGCCTCCAAGTAATTTCTTTAAAACACTGTTTTAATAAACTACAAATACTTCCAAGGTATTTATCCTGATTTTATATAAGTGATGATATTATAAGTGTTTTAGGGTGAACATGTGATTATAGCCAGGGCGAGCTTTAACGTTGACATTTTTTTCCAGTGCACTAATTTGAACACATTTATGTGGAACCAACAGAATATTGTCCAAATATCGTTATCGAGATTCACCAAAAAATTATCGAGATATTCATTTTTGTGAATATGGCCCAGCCCTAAATAGGGCTATTCAATATGTGGCCTGAGGGCCAGATCAGGCCCCAGACCATCTTCCAAACATTAGAAATACATTTATTTTGTCATGACTTGTTTTGTTTGAGGTTTGTACTTGTTCAGACCTGGTTTGATTTTGTCTAGTGTGGATCTTGTTCTTCCAATGGAAATACTTTTACAATGTTAAAGCTAATTAAATGTTGGGGAGATCACACACTTGTATAATTATAATCTAAAAGTTCAAACTTCTGGATGTAAGTAATGTGTTACTGGTGTATTCGTTTAAAGAGGCAAAGGTAAATAAAAGCAGAGGTTTATCTGTCCACAGTGGACATGGGTTTGAACAGTTTTTCTGCAGCACATCTTTACTTTTCTGGTGTTCAAACGTACGTGAGTGTTACACCTGAACCTAGGGCTGGGCGATCTGGGAAAAAATATAATCACGATTTTTTTTCTCACATCGCTCGATCTCGATTTTCGATTCGATTTAGCTTAAGCTTTTCAAAACAAATGAAAAATGCCATTCATGAACATAAACGAAACTAAAACTTTTATTATGTCTCATTTATGATATTTTTTTGAAGCTTTATTTCATTATTCTGTCTCTAAGATTGACTTTTGCTCCAAACTACACATTTTTATTGACAAAAGTTCGGTTTTCGATCTTTCGATTCAAAACCCACCACCAAATAATTAACGATTCGTTTCGATTCGATCTCTCGATTTTTCGATTAATGGCACAGCCCTACGAACCTGTTGGTCTGATATCAGTGAGTTCAGCTGTTTCTGCCACTTCGTCCATCTCTTTACTTCATAAAACACAACTGTGGCTCTCCTGATTCCATAAACCGTCACCGCTCACATGTGGCTACAAACGACAGGTTTCCAAAGTAACATTAAGGTAAGGAAATGTAGTTTAGTTTAGGGCTTTGTGGAAAGTAGAGCTTAAAAACACTTCTCTAAATGTTCTTCACCTCAGACTTTGTTTTACTCCGTCACAGCCACAGGATTGACCAGATTCTGGAGGTCCGTCATGACAGCGACTCTTCCTCTGAACATGTTCTTCTTCTGCACAAAAGCGAGACTCTGGATCAGAGCTCAGGTCAAACCAGTCTCTCGTCGTCTCCTCTGGTCTTGTCCGTCCTTCATTCCATCCTTCCTTCCTTCCTTCCATTCTTCCTTTCTTTCTTCCTTCCTTTCTTCCTTAATTTCTTTCTTTCTTCCTTCTTTTCTTCTTCCATCCTTCCTTTCTTCCTTCGTTTCTTTCTTTCTTCCTTCGTTTCTTTCTTCCTTCCTTCCGTTCTTCCTTCCTTCCTTTCTTCCATTCTTTCTTCCTTCCTTCCTTTCTTCTTCCTTCCTTCATTTCTTCCTTCCTTTCTTTTTTCCTTCGTTTCTTTCTTCTTCCTTCCTTTTTTCCTTCCTTCCTTTCTTTTCTTCCTTCCTTCCGTTCCTTCTTCCTTCCTTCATTTCTTTCTTTCTTCCTTCCTTCATTCCGTTTTTTCTTCCTTCCTTTTCTTCCTTTCTTTCTTCCTTCCTTCCTTCCTTCTTCTTTCCTTCCTTCTTCCTTCCTTCTTTTCTTCCTTCTTTTCTTTCTTTCTTCCTTCCTTCCTTCCGTTCTTCCTTCCTTCTTTTCTTCTTTCTTTTCTTCCTTCTTTTCTTCCTTCCTTTCTTTCTTTCTTTCTTCTTCTTTCCTTCCGTTCTTCCTTCCTTCTTTTCTTCCTTCCTTTGTTTCTTTCTTCTTCCTTCCTTCCCTTCTTTCCTTCCTTCCTTTCTTCCTTTCTTTCTTTTTCTTCCTTCATTCCGTTCTTTCTTCCTTCCTTTCTTTCTTCCTTCCTTCTCCAGCTGCCAATCAAACGTGTCATATTAAACGATGTCACTAAACTCCTGACCTCTCCTCATGTCTTCCTCTTCTCTCCTCGTTCTCGTCTCCTCTGTCTCCAGCTCTGACTCTGCCTTTGAGCAACACACTCCTGCTCACACGCACACACACTCGGTAGCGCCCCCTGGAGGTCAGAGGTCACACTGAACATTCCTAAAACTCTTTGGAAACTTCGGTTTGATCCGTTTAAACTCGTGCTTCACATTTCACAGCAGATCATCCCGAGAGGTCAGAGGTCACGTGCACGCTCTCTCACGTGCACACTCACAACACACACACCTAAAAAACAACATTAAAGACATTTGTACTGAAACATGTTTTATTCAAAGTTCTTCTACATTAGTTTGTCTGATTATCAAAGCTGTTTGTGTCAGTTTCATCAAGTCTCTATAAAACACTTTCCCTTTAGTCTCAAACCTCACACACATTTATACACTTTAACACACTTTTAAACACTTTTAAACTCTTCTGCTTCAGTCTGGTGAGAACTGCTTCTGGCACTTTCAACACATTTCACACTAAAGTGAACTAAACATCTGAATTATTTACACAAAACCGTCTAAAAAACTAAAAACAGGTTCAGTATCTAACTCTTTAAAACACAAAAACCCCGCCCACAGTTTTACTTTGTCAGTCGTTTGATCAGGTTAAACTTTTTGAGATTCAGAAGCTTCACAGCAGAGGTTCGACTTTTCTTTGGGTTTTAGATAATTTAACTTTTTAAGAGAAACTGTCAAAATCCAAAATGTTTTTTTCTATATATTTAGAAAGAAACTGTGACTTAAGCAGATCAATAACTCACATGTTGTTCAAATTAAAACACAAAATGATTCAAAAGAAATAGAAACAGCTCCATTGACTTCCTGTTTAAACTGTTAAACTCATAAGCCCCACCTCTTTACACTGATAAGCCCCGCCTCTTTACACTGATAAGCCCCGCCTCTTTACACTGATAAGCCCCGCCTCTTTAGTGTAAAATGTAACCTTAAAGGGACTGTACCTGATTTTTGCATCCTAAAAATGTAAACAAACAGAAATAATTAACTTTAACCTTTTTCCTTCAGGCTACATGATTTCCTCACGTAGCTAATGCATTCTGAGCTTCAGAATTGTTCATCATGATGAGTTTTATTGTTTTTTCACAGCTTTTAACAGCGAGGTGAGTCACTATGCTAACAACAGTTAGCCACAATGCTAAAAACAAAAACAGAAAAAGCTGCACACAAACGGGATTTTATTAGACATAGACAGGACTTTGGGGACTAATTTCCACCTGATTAGACACATTAACAAGGCATCAGTGCTAGGGAGAAACTGCTTTTAAGTTATCTTGTTGTACAGTCCCTTTAATGAGCCACAGATTTGAAGTTAGTATCTGCTGTTGAAAAGTGTTTAAAGGACAATTTTAACTCTACGTTTGGAAGAGTTGAGTAAACCCCAGAAAGTGGGCGGGGCTAGGTGGAAGGTGAAAACTCTGGAGCTTCAGCAGCAGGACAAGATAAGATTACTCAATCCAAACACAAACTGAGACTAAACTAAAGACGAGACGCTGGTTACAAAGTCAAAGTCAAAGTTGTTCCAGCAGGTTTACCGTTTCTTATATTTACCAAAGAAATTTAGTCAGAAATCAGATTTTCCTTTGACTGTAATGATAAAGGAGAATAAAACTTGTGCCATCAAAAAATCTCAAACTCCAAAAGTCTCTCACTTTAGCTGGTTTTAGTCCGACTGTTTAAATGAGAAAAACCTGGAGTTTCAAGAAGGTTAGATTTTTTTAAACTGAAGCTGTGTCTGTTTTCTTCTGTGTCTCCGTCTGAAGCGTCTGAACTGTTTCTGTGGCGTCTGAACTCTTCACGTCTTTAACATAAACTCTTAGTTTTGGCAAAAGTATTTGGCTTCAATCTTAAATCTTTAAACTGAAAAGACCTAATTAAGTCCAATAACCAGCTCATTAACATAAACATGATCAACTCTAGTCTCATAAACTTTTACTTTAGTGTTTCATGTGTCAGGTGTTTCCCACGACAGGAATAGAGTTAGAGCTCCACCTACTGTCTGCAGAGTCAGGTGTTTCCCACGGCAGGAATAGAGTTAGAGCTCCACCTACGTCTGCAGAGTCGACCCTGACCAAGTGAACAACAGAACGAAGGGTTAAACGATAAAAATCAGACTTTAGTTTTACAGCAGTTCTGTGTTCCAGTGAAGAAAAGTCACAGTAACATCATTTATATTTATCATATTATTTTAGAAATGGCAGTAAAATATAGTTTGACCATTATTTCATGAGACTAAATCAGATTTTCTATGACATTTGGCTGTTTGACTGGAAAATGGACTGATTATTTTTCAGGTTTTTCCAGGACGAGAGGGAACTCTGTCCACCTCTGACGTCACAGATCAGGGACATTCTGAAGAGTGTTTTGTGAGGCTCAGAGCAGAGAGAACCTCAGACTCACGCGCCAATCCCACTACATGCAGCTGCGCTCCGCTCCGCCCCGGTCCGCCTCCGAAAGTTGCCGCAGACCCCTCGCCCACTGTCTCCGCTCCAGTCCTCTCCGCAGGGCTGCGTTGCCCCCGAGGAGTTCAATAAGAGCATGCGCAGTAGGAAGTGCTTTCCTCCTCCGCGGAGGGTAAAGAGGCTTTAAACTGTTACGAGCACGAACGTTGTCCTGTCCATGTGTCAGTGACATAGTCTGTAGTTAACATTCTGCTGTGTCCAAATATCAAAGAAACTTTATGTAAAACTACAAACTTTTCGTTATCTGATCAAATCACAGTACGTGCGGAGTGATTTTACTTTGTAAATCCGGACATAGTTCACTTTCTTTTTCCTGTTTGGTGTGTTTTGATTGGCGGAGATTGACTTTGACGGACTCGGGCGGAGAAGAAAATAGCCTTGATCCGTATTTTGGTCGTACAGCGGCGGACAGACGGAGCTGAGGCGGATTCCTGCGGAGCGGACGCGCAGCATGTGGAACGGTCCTCATTGACAACAGTTCTGTGCAGCCACTCCGACGGTCGGAGCTGGGCGGGGCGGAGCGGAGCTGCGTGTAGTGGGATTGGCGCGTCAGACTTTGTGTTTCAGGATCAAACAGACGTCAGTGAAACAGAAACTAGATCCACATCCTGGTTTTTCAGTCTTTGTAGTTCTGCAGAGTTTGTTTGAGAATCTGAAATGTGTCAGACTCAGTGTAGTCCTGGTCCTGGTCCTGGTCCTGGTCCTGGTCCTGGCCCTGGCCCTGGTCCTCCTTCAGACCCGGTCCAAACCTGTCTCAGACCTGACTCAGACCTGACTCAGACCTGGTTCAGACCCGGTTCATCTCTGTCCGGTGTAAGCTCTGAACCAGGACGTGACAGACGCAGCAGCAGAAGAAATCATTCCTCCAGTGTGAGCCGACGGCTGAGAGACCTGCAGAGCGCTCTGAGAGAGATCCATCGGCTGGAGAGAAGAAAGAGAGACAAGAACATCAGGAGAACATCAGGAGAACAAGATCTGAGAGACAAGAACACGCTCTGAGAGAGGTCCATGGGCTGGAGAGAAGAAAGAGAGAGGAGAACATGAGAAGAACATCAGGAGAACATCAGGAGAACAAGATCTGAGAGAGGTCCATGGGCTGGAGAGAAGAAAGAGAGAGGAGAACATCAGGAGAACATCAGGAGAACAAGATCTGAGAGACAAGAACACGCTCTGAGAGACCTGCAGAGCGCTCTGAGAGAGATCCATGGGCTGGAGAGAGAGAAGAGAGAGGAGAACATCAGGAGAACAAGATCTGAGAGAGGTCCATGGGCTGGAGAGAAGAAAGAGAGAGGAGAACATCAGGAGAACATGAGGAGAACAAGATCTGAGAGAGATCCATGGGCTGGAGAGAAGAAAGAGGAGAACATGAGAGAGGTCCATGCATTTGGAAAACTGAAAATGACGCCTACAGAAAAACAGTATTCGGTCGAGCGTGGATTGTTCTTTACTCAATGTTCAAAGGAGATGTAAGTACGGAGGAGAACGTCTGTTTGGACAGAGGAAAAGGAGGATGGAGAAGAGTTAGAGCGACCGCAGTGTGAAGGCTGAACTGTGAGCTCAGACTGTCAGGTTACTCTGCTTTACTGTCGCTCCTCCTGCAGCTTCTGGACTTTAACAACGTCCTGTGAATGTCCTGGACTGTACAATCTTACCCGAGTGTTAGTATATATTATATTTTCGTACCTGAGATGGAATATCACAGAACCTCGGCGACGGCACAGTCTCCCAGTCTGTTCCCAGGTCGGTCTCTTCGTCTGTCACAGTTTCTTCTCCGCTCTCCTCCAGAGGTCCTCCCTCAGGCTCCAGGAACTCCATGGACTCTTCCAGACCTCCGTAGACCTCGAACGGACCGGTCCTGGAACAGAAACAAGACCAGAACCATGTTAGAACCAGAAACAAGACCAGAACCAGGTCAGAGCCAGGTCAGAACCAGAAACAGAACAGACAGAACTCCAGGGCCTTTTCTAGACAGAGACTTCAGACAAAGCTTTGACTGAACTGAAGCTCCAGGACCAAACTGAACACAGATGGGAGTGTGCTAGAGTGTGTTAGAGCTTTACCTGCCCAGGTGAGAGCTCGTTAAAGGTGTGTTAGAGTCTGTTAGAGTGTGTTAGAGCTTTACCTGCCCAGGTGAGAGTTTGTTAAAGGTGTGTTAGAGTGCTAGACTTTGTTAGAGTCTGTTTACCTGCCCAGATGTGAGTTTGCAGGAGACACCAGGAACATGAGGTTCCTCAGAGTGTGATGAGGATGGAGCTTCTCACTGTCCACCAGCTGAAACACACACACACTTCAGAGTTTAGAGTTTAGATCAGAGCAGACAGTTCAGAGTCTTCAGAGTTACGTAGAGTTCATACCTGAGAGAAGCAGAGATGAAACACACACACCCACACGTTACACTTTAGAGCAGGGTCTCAGACTCGCGGCCCGGGGGCCAAATGCGGCCCCCGAGATGATTTCAAATTAACATTGAATGCGGCCCGCACCATATAAGTCAGTGGCCCGCACCGTAGGTCAGTGGCCCGCACGTAACAATTTAAACTACACGTGCCACAATGCACTACAGCGTAGCACGGCCTCAGCTCCTCCCCGCTGCCCCGTGCAGCGGCAGCACAACATAACACAGCAGAGAGATGAATGAGAACTCAAGAGTCATTTTTAAACTCTCCACAACAAAGAATCGGACAGAGGACAAAAGGATTCTGAGAGCAGAAGCTTCAGACACAAGAGGAGAGACTGTCACAGCGTAAACAGCTGCTCTTTTACAACAGAAATGCACAGAAGTTGATTCTTTCTTTTATGCAGACAGGTGAGCTTCTCTGACTTAGTTCGATGTCATAATGAAGTGCCTCACGTGTCAAGCTCCACAACACTTTTTATTTGACGAAATTTGATATAATATCCACGGAGAAACGTGCATAAACTCCTGAAAAAGACGTTTTAGCGATGTGAACCGGCACCGCGAGCGTAACCGTGACGACACGCACGTTGCTTCGTCAGTAGCTAATCGTCATCAATACAAACATGTGCTGAGACGTCCTGACAAAGGCTCACTTCTGTAGTGTTTGTGAAACAGATTTAAAGTGTGAAGAGCACAAGAGACACACAGACCAGACTGGAAAATGAACCTATGGAAATATAAAGGCTTTTACTGTTGAAATGTGACTTGAAAACCTCTAAAATGCACCAGAATACAGTAAATTACCTGCAACTTGGTCAAAATTCCTGGAGAGGACAATGTGACCCTGGTTAAACACTTTTATTTACTTTTTCGTTGCCTAGAAGAGAGTATTGTAAAATGCATTATTGACCCTATTTAGTCCCGCCTACTTTTCCAGGACGTGCACTTCCTGTTTAGCTGCATTTAGCCTGTAGATTTCAGTCGATGGGTTTATTTTAACTGTCATTATATTTAATTAAAATTGCCCCACAAGACAGACAAACAAACACGTTAGCTACCTTAACAGAGCTAAACAGGAAGTGCATTTCCAAGCCAAGTGGGCGGGACAAAATAGGGTCAATAGGCTAAAATAATACTGTTAGTGTATGCTCTATACTGGAGGTACAACGTAATAATTTTATTTATATTGAATATATAAGAGCCAGGCCAAAATTTGAAATGCGGCCCTCGACCCATTTACCTACGATCAATGCGGCCCCAGCTCCATTTGAGTTCGAGACCCTGCTTTAGAGTTTAGAACAGAACAAACAGTTCAGTTACATAGAGTTCTAACCTGAGAGAAGCAGAGATGAAACACACACACCCACACGTTACACTTTAGAGTTTAGAACAGAGGAGACAGTTCAGAGTTATATAGAGTTCTTACCTGAGAGAAGCAGAGGTGCAGGACGTTGGTGTTGAGTTTGTTCAAAGCTCGAGTGAATCTGTAACGGCTCAAAGTTTCTCCACAAAACTCACTGAAACACAAAACACACAACAGTCACTGAAGTAGAAATGTTTATGTGGGACCGCTCTAGAGTCGTTTACGTGTGACCGCTCTAGAGTCGTTTACGTGGGACCGCTCTAGAGTCGTTTACGTGGGACCGCTCTAGAGTCGTTTACGTGGGACCGCTCTAGAGTCGTTTACGTGAGACACCTCTAGAGTCGTTTGTGTGGACCGCTCTAGAGTCGTTTGTGTGTGACCGCTCTAGAGTCGTTTACGTGGGACCGCTCTAGAGTCGTTTACGTGGGACCGCTCTAGAGTCGTTTACGTGGGACCGCTCTAGAGTCGTTTACGTGAGACACCTCTAGAGTCGTTTGTGTGGGACCGCTCTAGAGTCGTTTGTGTGGGACCGCTCTAGAGTCGTTTGTGTGGACCGCTCTAGAGTCGTTTGCGTGGACCGCTCTAGAGTCGTTTGTGTGTGACTGATCTAGTGTAACTGTGTCACTGGGGAAGCAGAGTTAAAATAGTGTTTCTTGTTTCTGTTCGAGGTCGCAGGTGACTGGAGCCTATCCCAGTGACTTTGGGCCTAAGGCGGAGAAACACAGACGCCAACTTGTCGCAGGCTTAGACAGAGAAACATTCACTCTTTGATTCATTCCCTCGCTCTGATTGGCTGAGCTCGTCTTCTCCAGTTTCACTTTGGCGTTTGTAAAAAGACGTTCTGGAGCTGTAACAGCAGCTAAACTCAACGTGTGTGAATACGAGACAATCAGAGGCAAAAGCAGCTCCTGATTTACAAGTTTACAAGAAAACCAGCGGCTGACAAACGCCATTCTGACAGAAAGAGTCTAGATTATAGTAGAATAAAGATGAGACCTGTGGCAGCACTGTATTGATTATAGAATATAGATTATAGATCCAACCTGTGGCAGAGCTGTATTAATAATAGATTCTAGATAGATTCTCAGACCTGTGGCAGAGCTTCTTGGCAGGTTGATGTCCAGGATGTGGGACAGGATGGTGCACAGTTGGGTGGTGTAACACAGAGCAGCGCTGATGGTGTGAGCCGGGTTCAGAGGCTCCAGCTCTGAACACAAACACACAGAAAAAAGATTTTAAACACAAACACAAACAAACAGAGAAAAAGTATTATTATTAAAATCCTTTTATTGATTGTCAAGCTTTAACAGAAGATAAAAAGAACATATCAACAAAGGTCGACAGGACATATAAAAACAAACAAAAACATATTTAACAAGTCGGTGTCAGCAGTGGCGTGCTGGATCATTTTTCAGCTCGGGAAAATCAGACGTTAGATTGGCCCATTAGTTCATTAAGTTATTTGACGTAGCTGATAGTTGAGTGGTTAAGAACTGTGCATTAAAGCTTTTGCCTTTCCAGCACCCACGTTCCCGCTCAGGAAACCTCTCCTCTGATTTTTTTTTTTTTTTCTCTTTTAACCCAATGTCTACTCCACCTCTCATACATTCTCTTCTCCAGTAGTAAAGTGCTTAGTTTTAGTCACGACATGTCATAGTCCGGCTTTCCTCCACCTGACCTCTGACCTCTCCTCTGCTCCACCGCTCTTGGACACACACACATGAAGCACGCGCTCACACAAACACAGAGCGTTCTGGCCACAGTGTCTGAATGAGGAAATGTGCTCCGCTCCGCCGCGGTGATTCGCGCATAATAAATCTGCTGAAGTGTTGTTTCATCAGCCGTTTTTGCTCGTAACTCCGAGAATATACAACGGATTTACTTGAAACAAAGTTTGACTGAGAGCTTATGAGATGTAGAGCGTGTTTTTGGCTCCAAAATGTGTCAAGAGTCTTTAATTAAGCGCTATGTGCTGTGAATCACATCATGGACTTGAAGCAGCAGCTGGCTCCGCCTCTCCCAGCACTGTGCTCACATTTTCCAGCTGCATGGGCCGGGCCTCTCTCTGTCTCTGTCTCTGTCTCTCTGTCTCTCTGTCTCTCTCTGTCTCTCTCTGTCTCTCTCTGTCTCTCTCTGTCTCTCTCTGTCTCTCTCTGTCTCTCTCTGTCTCTCTCTGGTCTCTCTCTGTCTCTCTCTCTGTCTGTCTCTTCAACCACGGAGCGGAGGCCACCGGCCCAAAAGTCACGCGGCCCACCGGGAAACGTCCCGACTAAATAAAAACACAGAGACTTTACAATAAAACCACACAGGAGTTTCTTATAATCACAGACAAATGGGTCAAACTCACAAAGACAAACTTTTCTTTTTACCTTTAACCACAAATGTACACCGGCGCAGTAGCAGCGCGTAACTACGCTGTAAATACACTACTCTGTAAATACACTATCTGTAATACACTACTCTGTAAATACACTACTCTGTAAATACACTACTCTGTAAATACACTACTCTGTAAAACACTACTCTGTAAATACACTACTCTGTAAATACACTACTCTGTAAATACACTACTCTGTAAATACACTACGCATCGTTCATATTAGGTTGGAGAGCCCGACCTGTGTCTGTCCAGAGCTGCTTGTTGCTGCGCCTGTTTATGCGCCAATGCGCGTGCACGTGTATGAGAGAGAGCGAGAGATTGCTTAAATCCTATTAAATGCAGGTTGGGTTGAAAAATAGAAGAAAAATTAAAGCTCTTAGAATGAGGTGAAATTGGAAAAACCTTCATGTAAAATCTGCATGTAAAATCTGTAAATGCAGCAGCTGCGACTTGTTGATTCTCTTTGAACATCGCTCCTCTGACTCACAGTTTGAAGCTGTTCCTCACATGAGTAGTTCATAATACTGTGGACAGTTTTCTGGTTTATTCATGTGCAGAAGCTCAGACTCTCGTTGTTAGAGCAGTTCTGACGTGGCTAGTGTAGACTGAAGCTTCTGAAAATGTCGCTCTGCCTAAACTCTGGGAAACTCTCTGATAAAGCTGTCAAACCCTGCCACAGTTTTGAGTTTAGTTTTTGCTCTGTTTGTGACTGACCTGGCTCTGGGGCGTTGGGGCGGGGCCTGCTGCCTGGGGGCGGAGCTGGGCTGTAGTAGGCGGAGCCAGTCTCCGTTGCTGGGCAGATGAACAGACTGACACGTGATGCTGATGGAGAGTCTCCGTTCTGATCGTCCCAAATTCCAGCGACCCGAGAGATACGTGGTTCTGCGAGCTTCTGCCAACTCGCTGACGGTGTCGGCAGAGTCTTCCTCCCTGAAGAGAGAGAGAGAGAGAAGGAGAGAGGGATGAAGAGGAGGAGAGAGGGAGAGAGAGCACCAAGAAGAGAGACCAGAGAGAGAGAGAGAGAGATACGTGGTTCTACGAGCTTCTGCCAACTCACTCACCGTGTCGGCAGAGTCTTCCTCCCTGAAGAGAGAGAGAGAGAGAAAGAGAGGGATGAGAGAGAGGAGGAGGGAGAGAGGAGGAGAGGAGAGGAGAGGAGAGAGAGAGCACAGAGAAGAGAGACCAGAGAGAGAGAGGAGAGATACGTGGTTCTACGAGCTTCTGCAGTTCACTCACGGTGTCGGCGGAGTCTCACTTTCCAGAGAGAGAGAGATGAAGGATGAGAGGGATGAGAGAGAGGAGAGGAGGAGGAGGAGGAGAGAGAGCGGCATAGAGACCAGAGAGAGAGAGAGAGATACGTGGTTCTACGAGCTTCTGCCAGTTCACTCACGGTGTCTGCGGAGCTTCCTCCCTGAAAAGAGAGAGAGAGAGAGAAGAGAGGGATGAGAGAGGGAGGAGAGGAGGAGGAGGAGGAGAGAGAGCACAGAGAAAGAAG
>JBBPFD010000235.1:0-19153 GCA_038363315.1 Mugilogobius chulae | reverse complement strand
CCGGAAAGAGAGACCAGAGAGAGAGAGGAGAGATACGCATTTTCTGCGAGCTTCAGCCAACTCGCTCACTGTGTCTGCAGAATCCTCCTCCCTGAAGAGAGATCAGGGTAAAGAGAGGAAGAGAGAGCACAGAGAAGAACACTTTAGACCTGTTTTAGTCCTGTTCTCTTACCGGATGAGTGTTTGTCCTGCAGACTGTAGATGTTTTAGATGTTCTTACCTGGATGAGTGCTTGTCCTCCTGCAGACTGTAGATGTTCTTACCTGGATGAGTGCTTGTCCTCCTGCAGACTGTAGATGTTAGAGTTTCTTACCTGGATGATGCTTGTCCTCCTGCAGACTGTAGATGTTTAGATGTTCTTACCTGGATGAGTGCTTCCTCCTCAGACTGTAGATTTTTTTACCGGGATGAGTGTTTGTCCTGCAGACTGTAGATGTTCTTCCTGGATGAGTGTTTGTCCTCCTGAGATGAGATTAGATGTTTCTTACCTGATGAGTGTTTGTCCTGCAGGCTGTAGATGTTTCTCACCTGGATGAGTGCTTGTGTCCTGCAGACTGTAGAGTGTTTAGATGTTTCTCACCTGGATGAGTTTGTGCTCCTGCAGACTGTAGATGTTTAGATGTTTCTCACCTGGATGATGTTATGTCCTCCTGCAGACTGTAGATGTTTAGATGTTCTCACCTGGTATGATGCTTGTCCTCCTGCAGACTGTAGATGTTTAATGTTTCTTACCTGATGAGTGTTGTGCTCCTGCAGGCTGTAGATGTTTAGATGTTTCTTACCTGGATGAGTTTGTCCTCCTGCAGACTGTAGGATGTTAGATGTTCTCACCTGGATGAGTGTTTGTCCTCCTGGGCTGAAGATGTGGCTGGTCAGCTCTTGGACGTGGACTCTTCTGGCTTCACTCAGATGTTCCAGACGTGAGCTCAGGTCTTTGGAGCGTTCTCCTTCAGCTCGCTCAGACGTTTGTGTGACGCTCGATTTTGTCTCGTTTCTCCTGGTGTCGAGCTGGCTCTGCGCTGGAGACGCAGCACCTCCTCCTGAGAGCGAACAGGAGCTCCAGGTCTGAGGAGAAACGTCAGAAATATGTAAGAGAGAGGGGCTCCAGGTCTGAGGACAACATAGTATGTGAGAAAGTCAGAGAGAGAAAGGAGCTGCATGATAGGGATCAATCAAGCAGTAAAATAATCCAAAGACTGGATGAAAGCAGCCAGAGAGATCAGGAAACACGGAGCAGACAGACTGACTCACACTGAAGGAGCTTTCAAACTTTTCTCACACATGGGACACACAATCAGCTGGTGTGAGGGTTAGAGATGCGCGTTTAACTTTGATCATGACCCAGCTCGTCTGACCAGAGTTGAAGTTGTTAACCAGCGTTGTTTAGCTGCTGCAGGTGCACATCTGTCTGTCTGCAGAGGAGGTCCTAGTTTAGGTCTACGCTGTGCTAACACTCATACATGTGCCTTTGTTTGTGGACTGTTTCAAATCGCAGCCTTCACAGACAACAGCACAGAAGCTCTATTTGGATCTGGAGCAGCTGAGCTCTGGACGTTTCTCCAGGTGAAGATTTGTAGTTTACAATCATGAAATCTGTTTAAGATGTGTTTTCTGACTGTAGATATCATGGCTGCTTCGAGCCACAGAACGCCAAGTTTTCTCTACTTGTCTCTCACCTTTTCTTCCTTTTTGTCGTTATAAATGATATAAGCTCAAGACCCAAAGTTGTGTTGTAGTTTGTTAAACAGATAGGCTTAGATGAGGCTGATTGGACTGAAGTTTATTACACTCGAAGCTAAAGCATAAAGAGTTTGAACATGAATTTAGACTCGACTCACCCGAACCCCCCCACCATCACTCAAACTGCAGGTTATGGTCGACCTGTGCATCACTAGTGGCCATGAAGGTGGACCAAAAGCCGTGGTCAGCCTCACAGACCTGACAAAGTCCGACTGGTTGACCGCTCCTTGGACTTTAACCCTTGTTGTCCGTTGGGGAGTTTACATTTTTTATTATTTGGCACTTTTCATTTTTCACTCAAAAACAAACAGCAAGCTGCACATACTTATCAGCTGCCATGTAAGTAGCAAACTGGCTCCAAAACTCCCAGTTACATTTAAATGTTTCTAAATCAGTTACAATGTTTTTCTCAAAAAAAGCCATGCAAAAGATGTAGACCCAATGTATCTGTGCTTGGAACAAAACTGAAAGTTGTGAAGGACTTCAAATACTTAGGTTGTGTTGGATCCACAGTTAACTTTTAAACAACATGTCAAAAAGACAGTTAACAAAATTAGATACCATTTATCACATTCCGTCAATAAGAAACAATCTAACCACAAATTCAGCAATTATGTATTTAATGCTATATCCTATCCCATTTGAATTTACTGTTATTACAAGTTGGACCCTGACAAACAAAACTACTCTCAAGTAGTCAGTGGAAACCATTTATAAAAAAGCACTCAAATGTTGGCGAAAAAAGCCCACCAGTTACCATTACTGTAGAATAATTGATAAATACAAGTTTTCTTAACTGGGAGAACACAATCATATATTCTTATGATTTAATGTTAATGTACAACATTTTTAATGAACTCGCTCCACCTCCTTTAAAAGAGTTTGTAAAAAGAAATTCTAACCGAACAACAAGAGCAGCATCTAGAGGCGATTGTTTGTGCCGTTTAGAAAAAAGTGCTTTTGGACAAATGTCTTTTCTCTTTTTTTTTGGAGCAGTCAGGCCTGGAACACAGAGCTTCTCACATCAGAGAACTGCCCACATTATCAGCATTCTCTAAGCTCTAAAAACATGGTTGTTGGAAGGTCAAACATGTAATCACGTGTAATATGCATGATGACTTATGTGATATTGTATATCTATTTAACTCTGTAAACTAACGTTTATTAACTTCTTATGAACTGTCCTTTATTCCTTATGTGCAGTGAATGTGTGAGGCCTTAGATGTTCTTGACATCAACCCTGCCCGAGGGACTGAAGATGGAAATGAGCCACGTTGGCTTTAATCTTTACATATTTACATGGCAAATGTTCATTAATATGTGTTGTCCCTTTATAATTATAAACTAAGAAAAATAAGAAATTGTCCACAATTGCTAAAGTTTTGGAGATATTTCAATGATTTCTTGTTACCAAACTTTAGATCAAGTCCCATTTTCAAAAAATCGACTCACAATTTTGCTGAACCCAGAGTTTTGTCATTACAATGTGCTGTCGCTCTTATGTTCAAATATAGGGAATCATTTTTACATGTAAAAATACAAATCTTGCATTGTTTTGTGCCGCTCTTCCCTTAGAGTTACACCAGTATAAAAGTAACCAATACTTTTCTCTTAAAATATGGGGCAATGTCGGAAGAAATTTGGTTTACATACTGTATCGATTAAAGCTCCTCTCTGCGCAAATCATCTATGTTTCCACCTTCCATTAGTTGACTCTGCATTTAAGATTTGGAAAAAACAAAGGAATACAAATGTTCCAAGATCTTTTTGTTGATGGAGTTTTTGCTTCATTTTTTTCAATTAAATGACCTTTATGATATACCTCGGACCCATTTTTTTCGCTATCTACAAATTCGTCATTTTGCAAATACTTCATTCTCTTCCTTTCCTAATATGCCAGATGTAGCGACTTTGGACGAAATTTTAGATATAAATATTTATAAAAAGGGGCTATTAAAGACATTTATAACATTTTATTAAATTTACAATCCACACCCTCAATATTATAAAGTCACAATGGGAAAAAGACTCTGGGTTGAATATCACTGACAAACTTTGGGAAGCCATGCTTCAAAGAGTACATTCATTCTTCTATTTGTGCCAGGCATGGGCTTCTCCAGTTCAAGGTCCTCCACCGTTTACATATTTCAAAAGAAAAACATAGCAAGTTCTCCCCTGGATTGATTTGCTGTGCAATCGTTGTAAATTGACACTGGTTCACTTATACATACTTTCTGGTCATGCTCTAGGCTCAATGGTTTACTGGTCAGCTATTTTCGTATATTTTCTTGAGGCTTATAATATCCAACTTGTTCCCAATGCTCTAACTGCACTTTTTGTGTATTACTCCCAGATATACTTCCATTCCAAAATGTTATTTTTTTTTTTAATTTTAAATAATTTTTCAATTATATTTAGACAGTCTGTATTTTGTTATGTTGTGCGTATGTGAATCCTTCTTTTTTTTTATTTTATTAATGAACTTAAATGATTACTTCTTGTTACATCCTACTAAATGTGTGTTTTTATGTTGTGGGTCAGGTTTGATGTAAAAAAAAGAAAAGTACAGCCATTACTGATCTCTATATCTGTAATACTGTATGTATATCGCTGTTGGAAAATAAAATTATAAAAAAAAAAAAAAAAATACAAATCTGTATTCTAGATAATTTATCTTATTTCAAGCATAAAATATCAAAATACTAGATTTGAGGTAAAACACACTTGTTCTGAGCCTAGCAAACTAGTAATTATTTGATTATTTCAAGCACAAAAAGTCACAAAAGTCAATTTTAAGAATCTTAAATAAGACAAAATGTGCTTGTTCCATTGGCAGATTTTTTCACTTATTTCAAGCAGATTTGGACTTGTTTTAAGTTTTTTTAACTTGTTTTAAGATGGGCAAAGTGGTGCAAAAGGGCAGTAACAGGAGATTAGAAACTTTTTCTAACGGGACACAAGAGTTAAACACGACACACTGACTGAAGCAATTGTCAAAACATCTAAAAGAGCCACAAACTTTAATCTCAACTAATAATCAGACGTGTCACAGCAGCAGAAACACGATGAAAAGTCTCTAAAGTGAGAGTTATAACAGAGGTAATTCCAACAGTCATATTAGGAGAAGTGTCTGACCGTTCTTGAGTTTGTCGTTGCCCAGAGCCACGGCCTCCTTCAGCTGCTGGACTTTCCCTTTGGCCGACATCACCTTCCACTTCTGAGCACAAACACAAAACACAAACGTAACACACAGAGACTGGAGTTTTAAACCTGATGGGTCCTGTGAGGTCTGACCTTCTCGTCTGCGTGAAGCTTCTTGTCCAGCGCCTCCAGAACTCTGACACAAACACAAACACGTGATTATTAAACTTTATTTATTAAAATTCTCTTAGATGTGTTTGTACCTCCGCTGCAGCAGATCCTTCTCCTCCCTCAGCTTCTTCAGACGCTCCACTTTCTCTGAGTATCTGAAAGAAACAAACATTTAAACAAGTCTGTTTCTCCTCTGACACTTTTACTCGCCCAAATCCAAACCTGTGAGCTACTACTCCCAGAGACGGCAAGTAACTACAGTAAGTATTTTTACTTAAGTATTTGTTCTTTACTTGAGTATTACAAACACTGGAGACTTCTTACATGTTTCACTAAATATCTGCACTTTCTTCTCCTACATTTTAACACGAGTTACTTTATCAGCTCATAAACAGTGTTTTCTTCTTATAAACCAACTCAGACCTACTTCTGCTGTGTATTAACACTTTGTTAACAGGTTAACAAGTGAAAATCACTTACATATTTGACACAGGATGAAAGTCAGATGAATTATAATTATTTACTGTAAATCTCAGACTGCAACACATAAAACCAACTTCATGTATTGCACAAGTATTTCTAAAATGTCTTAAAACCTAGATTTTAATCTGTATTTTTGTTATTTTGTCTGGTTACGATGCTTTACTTTCATGGCATTGTGTGACTTGTTTCAAGATGTTTCTGCCTCGTTTCTATAAATTTGTTCTATTTCAAACCAAATGATTTGCAAATGACGTAAGACATTTTAATTCATCGCAGTGGCAAATAAAAACTCAACGCTCAAATCTCTTGAAAAGAATCAGAAATGTCTTGAAACTAGTGAAATAATCTGACACATTTCTAGAATTCTAGTCGTTTTAACCAAAACTAGAAAATAACTTTGGGCAGTGTGATTGGACTTTATACTTTTTACCTAAATACATTTACCCAGGTTTACTTTTGTACTTTTACTCAGGCAAAGCAGCTTCAGCAGAACTTTGACCAGAGTTGTTTTTCACACAACTGTACTTTTAATTGAGTGGTGAACTTAAGGACTTGTGCCGCTTCTGCCTACTCTCTGACTCCTGTCTCCATCTGTCCCTTTCTTCCTCCTCACTTCTCTCTCTCCCTCCAACCCCTGGGTCTCACCTCTCTGTCCCGCGGCTGCTCAGGTGCACAAAGTCTCCGGTCTGGACGCAGCGAGCACAGGTCAGTCTCCTCCTGGACGTCCCACAGAGAGGACATCGCTCCACGGCCACACACAGACCTTCAGCGTCGTCCACAGACTCGGCCAGGAGACAGCGCAGAGGCCCAGGGAGAGGGAGGGAGGGGCAGGGTCTGTCCAGGGGAGGCAGGGTCTGTCCTGGGGAGGGAGGGGCAGGGTCTGTCCTGGGGGAGGGAGGGGCAGGGTCTGTCCTGGGGGAGGGAGGCTCTGCTGAGAGGGAGGCACGGTCTGTCTGAGCGGAGAACTGGTCTGTCCGGGGCAGGGACGCAGGACAGGTCTGTAAGAATGAAATATCAGTCAGATCATTAAACAAAACAACTCATCATGAACAGATACTTTCAGTTTATTTTTCCCCCTAGGCCAGATGTTTAGGAAAGCTATACTCATAACTTTAAATAATTTGGGGAATCACAAAAAAAAAAAAAAAAATTAATGGTGCGTTCCAGGCAACAGGGAACTGGTTTATTTCCCAATTACCACTTGTAAAAATGCACTGGAGCCAGTTGAACTGGTAAATCCCACTGGTGAACTGGACCTGGTGGAGGAAGTCTCACTTCACAAACAAGAAGAACTATCAGCACAATAAATGAATCTGGAGGTTTAACTGACACAAACTTTACAGGTTATTTAGTGTTACTTTGGTTTAGCCTAAAGGTTAGCATTAGCCATAATGTTTACATAACAGTTGATTAGGTTGGAACGATTTGAACTGGGAACTGGTATTTTTCAACTGGAAATATTCCAGTTCCCATTTGTCTGGAACGCAGCATAAGTCCAATTAGACCTGAACGATTTATTGAAAAATCGAGAGATCAAATTGAATCATCAATTATTTGGCTGTGGGTTTTGAATTGAAAATCAAACTTTGTCAGAAAACATGGTTTGGAGCAGAAGTTAAACTTTAAGGCAGATGTTAATAAAAGACATTTTTCTTTCGTGTTTGAAAAAGTTAAACTAAATCAAATAGAAAATCGAGCTTGATCAATATGAGGAACATCGTGATTATATTTTTGCTCCGATCGCCCAGCCCCAATTCCAATAAGGATTAAATACTTCTGCCAGAGTTTTAAGAAGATTCCATTACACATAACACATCTAAGTGGCCGCATTTGGCCCCCGGCCGCCATTTGAAAAGCCCTGCTGTAGAGTTTCAATATTGTGAAAACACTGATTTTTAATTTGTTTCCATATTAGTAGGACTGCAACTATTTAATTAATTAATTGCAAGTGACTAATTACCAGAATAGTAGCAGTTCTTAACATTATCATAACTTAACTTTTACTAATGTCACAATCCCAATTAATTAGACAGAAAAAACACAAATGTAAACTATTTGTAAAGTCAATCAGTAAAGTGCAGAAATATCACTTTTAATCTCATATTTCGTCTTTTAAAATGCTGTTTTATAAAACTTATTTTGAAGTACACAAATACAAGCACATATCTATAACAATAACATTAGTTATTTAATCTTACCTGTTCGCGGGGCCTGTCGGTTTGTCTCCGGACACATGGAGCTTGTCCCCGGGCAGAGTCAGTCTTTCCCCGGACTCTGCGGCTCTGTCCCCGGGTGTAGAGCCTCTGTCCCCGGCCACAGAGGGCTTCTCCTCGGCCCAGACGCAGCTCTCTCCGGAGGCAGCGCCATGGAGCTAACAGCTAACGGCTAAGCTAACTGCTAGCTAACGGCTAACGCTGACTCAGAGCAGACATAACCGCGGAGAAAACACCACAAATCCCGCTTTCTCCGCGTCCTACCGCCACATCCTGATCACTCACGAACACACGGTCTTTACACTGATTATATTGTATTTACAAAGCTTAAATGTGTAAAAATCCAGCGGAAATCGGTGAGTTTTGAGGCTTGTTTTGATTTGTTTTGATGAGCGCAGCGGCCAGTTTGCCTCTTCCGGTTTACCTGGACACGTGACATTGTTTACGATCTGACGTCACCGTTAAATAAATAAAAAAGAACAAAGTTATATTAAATTATTTATTCAGGACACTTTCTTTAGCAGTGCTTTGACTTGTATCAAGAACGTAACACATTTATAATTATTATTTTATAAAACATTTGTCACTGCACATTTAGAAGTTTGGTTGTAACATAATCTTTACGTTTAGTTTTCAAAGTAAAACTCTTAAATACTTTCCATATTTACAGCAGGTCAAAGGTCACTGCTTCCTGAAGCCTCGGAGGATCGGGTAAATGTTCTCAAAGGCTTCATAGATTTCCTCTCGCTCTTTGGCTCCTGGAACAAAACAGAAAATATAAACATTAATAGTATCAAATTATATTATCAAAATGTTCAGATATCAGAGTTTAGAGAATGTGGATTAGATTGCACACTGGGATTTAAAGATAGAAGAAAACTAGAGCATTTCACTGGTGCCACCTTTCATGAACACTTTCAGCAGGGGAAGTTCCAGATGGATAATGTGGAAGATCCATCTGGAGTCAGACAGGTTCTAAACTTTACCGGTGAGGACGACTTTTCCCGATACAAAGATGAGCAGAACGATGCGAGGTTGACCATCCTGTAGATCAGACCTGGGAACAGCTCCGGCTCATAACTGTGAGAAGAAGAGAAACATTTACAGTAGATACAAAAATATGATTCATTCACCACCAATCAGGCTGTGTGACAGAGTGGTCAGATGAAAGACCAGAGAATTTTGTTTCTCATAGTTTCAGGTGGATTCTGGCAAATTCCAGACGTGCTGCCATGTTCCTTCCTTTTACCAAAGAGTGGCTTTAGTCTGGCCACTCCACATTCAGGCCTGATGGTGGATGACTGCGATTGGTTGTCCTTCTGGAAGGTTCTCCTCTCTCCACAGAGGAATTGGAGCTCTGACACAGTAGCCTTTTCCCACTGTAGGAACTTTTTTCAGTTCCTAGTCCTTTTTTAGTTCCTGTCCCCATTTTGGGAGCGTTCACACAGAGCAGGAACTATGGACTGAGGCCACACTTTAGGGACTTTTTTAGCTCCTTCTCTGGGGCAGTACTTTCCAGTCAGACCAGGAACCTTTTGGTGACACAAGCACATTTACACTGCTAACTTTGTTTTTAAACATGTTTTACACATTCTCACATTTAGATTAACCTTCCTTATCCTTAAGAAAAATTATTAAAAGGGATTAACTCCCAAAATGTATTTACCGTAATTTCTGGGCTATAAGCCGCTTCTTTTTTCATGAGCTTTGAACTATGAGGCTTATAAGCAATGCAGCAAAATGATAGATTCTCATAGACTTACTATTAACAAGTGCGGCCTATATATATGTACTTTATCATTTTTCTTACTTAAATCTAGTGGCTGCAGCTTAATTCAGGTGAGCTCAATAGGGCAGAAATTACAGTATTTAATTTGTAAATAGTAGTCTATAATACTATTATTAGGAATTACAGTGATCATTTTGTTTTATTATTAATCCCAGTGATGTTTTTAAGTTTTGTACATTATGGTTTTATGTGGAATTGAAAAAAGACAACTTTTTCTTCTAACACCTCTTAATGAATTATTAAATGTTCCAGACTTTATAGGTGCTAATGCTAAATCTAGTTAGATCCACTTTCACAAACTGCTGCTGTGAACACAAACATGGGACAGGGTAGTTCCTCTGACTAAACAAGGACTGGAGAAATTTGGGGACTATTCTTTGTACTTTCATGTGGGAAAACGCCTAGTGACCATCGGGTTCTTGGTCTCCTCCCTGAATAAGCCCTTCTCCCTCGATCTCTCAGTTTAGACGTCCAGCTTAAGAAGAGTCCTGGTGGTTCCAAACACAGGAGCTTACTGTGCTCATTGGGACCAGCAGAAATGTTTCTGTATCCTTCCCCAGATTTGTGACACAAGACAATCCTGTCTCGGGTCTACAGACAGTTCCTCTGACCTCATGTTTGGTGTTTGTCTCTGACCTGCAGCTCAACTGTGGGACCTTATATAGACAAGTGTGTGTCTTTACAAATCATGTCCAATCAACTCAGTTTATCATAGTTGGACTCCATGAAGCTGTAAAAACATCTGAAGGATGATCAGTGGAAAAAGGATGCTCCTGAGCTAAATTCTTAAATTTTGAGATTAATTTAATACAATTTGTAATGAGGCTGTAAATGACGCTGTAATCCTCATTCATCCAGGAGTGATTCAAAGTTTCATCTGGACAGTGTTTCCGAAGATCAAGACATTTCGACTCTTGATCTGATTCAATCTGATGAATCTGATTGAAAATGACTTTGGGATGGGAGTTGAAATGTCTTGATCTTCGGAAACACTGTCAAGACTTTCTACTATGAGGCTGTGTAACATGACAAAATGTGGAAAAAGAGAAGTGCTGTGAAGACTTTCTGGATGCACTGTAGATGGAGAATTAAACCTGGTCTTACACACTTTTGATGATCATTGTTTAAGTCATTTTAGACGTTCTGGCTTCAAACTGAAGCTGGGTAGTTTGTCAAAAGATGAAGAGATTTCAATCTAATCATGTTGTTCTGGTGCTTTTTGAGGTACCTGCTGCAGTGTGAGGTACCTGCTGTAGGTGAGGTACCTGCTGGAGTGTGAGGTACCTGCTGCAGTGTGAGGTACCTGCTGTAGGGTGAGGTACCTGCTGGAGTGTGAGGTACCTGCTGGAGTGTGAGGTACCTGCTGCAGTGTGAGGTACCTGCTGGAGTGTGAGGTACCTGCTGTAGGGTGAGGTACCTGCTGGAGTGTGAGGTACCTGCTGCAGTGTGAGGTACCTGCTGCAGTGTGAGGTACCTGCTGCAGTGTGAGGTACCTGCTGGAGTGTGAGGTACCTGCTGGAGTGTGAGGTACCTGCTGCAGTGTGAGGTACCTGCTGGAGTGTGAGGTACCTGCTGCAGTGTGAGGTACCTGCTGGAGTGTGAGGTACCTGCTGTAGTGTGAGTACCTGCTGAACTGTGAGGTACCTGCTTTAGGGTGAAGTACCTGCTGAAGTGTGAGTACCTGCTGAAGTGTGAGGTACCTGCTGAACTGTGAGTACCTGCTGAACTGTGAGGTACCTGCTTTAGGGTGAAGTACCTGCTGAACTGTGAGGTACCTGCTGAAGCGTGAGGTACCTGCTGGAGTGTGAGGTACCTGCTGAACTGTGAGGTACCTGCTTTAGGGTGAGTACCTGCTGAAGTGTGAGTACCTGCTTTAGGTGAGGTACCTGCTGAAGTGTGAGTACCTGCTGAAGTGTGAGTACCTGCTGAAGCGTGCGGTACCAGCTTTAGTGAGGTACCTGCTGAACTGCTGTTGCGTCAGGACCAGCCCCTCCAGTCTGATGGGAAGCAGACGTCACACGAGGCCACCATGTTCTGGATCTTAAAGTCAAGAAGCGAGCGGGAAAACCCAACTTCTGCACCACACGAGCGTATTTACGAGCCGCCAGACGAGACTGTTCCTCACTGAAACGAGAACCAGGAAGAACTGGGTCAGAATCAGAAAGAACCGGGTCAGAAACAGGAAGAACCGGGTCAGAACCAGTACTAAAGACACTGAAACAAGAACCAGGAAGAACCGGGTCAGAACCAACAAGAACAGGGTCAGAACCAACAAGAACCGGGTCAGAACCAACAAGAACCGGGTCAGAACCAACAAGAACAGGGTCAGAACCAAGACTAAAGACTGCTCCTCACTGAAACAAGAACCAACAACCGGGTCAGAACCAGGTCTAAGATAAGATCTCCTTTATTTGTCCCACGATGGGGAAATTCCAGAGTTGCAAGTTGCAACGCACATTTTAAAGTGAACCCTGGCTATAATCACAAGTTTACCCTAAAACACTTATAATACCATCACTTATTGACCCTATTTTGTCCCGCCTACTTTTCTAGGATGTGCACTTCCTGTTTAGCTGCATTTAGCCTGTAGATTTCAGTCGATGGGTTTATTTAACTGTCATTATATTTAATTAAAATTGTCCCACAAGACAGACAAACAAACACGTTAGCTACCTTAACAGAGCTAAACAGGAAGTGCATTTCCAAGCCAAGTGGGCGGGACAAAATAGGGTCAATATAAATACAGGACAAAAACCTTGGAAGTATTGTTGTTTGATTAAAATAGTGTTTTAAAGAAATTACATGGCTCCATTTTGTCCTGGCTGTGACGTCAAATGGTTGTCTGTCTGCCCTCTGGTGGTTGTCAAGGTAACAGCCTAGGCAGCAATATGGCAACAACCAAAAGCAACCATTTGACATCATCAACTTAGAATGCATTGCACCTGGACAATATGTCTGCTGCCAATGCTCCAAAACAATGACGATTTTATAAAAATAGTAAGAGGTTAGATATTTGTTGCAATTTATTTAGTAAACATGAACAGTACTAGTGTTTAAACCATATTTATCTTATAGTCCGGATCCTTTAAGAACAGCAGGGAAAATACAAACATGCAATCAGACCAAAATATTTCTTAAAATAGACTTAAAGTTATAATAAAAAAAACTCCTATTCACAATAAGTGTTTGTTATGGCTCAGTGCAGGATAAAAAGGATAAATAGATAAAGTAGCCTCAGTATAAATATTATAGTATGTACAATATAGGACTGTGATTAGACTATAGACTTGTTCTACACTGAAACCAGAACCAGACTAATGACTACAGACCTCACAGAGAAACAAAAACAGGGTCAGAACAAGGACGGGACTAAAGTCTGCTTCCACTGACGACAAAAACAAATCAAACATCTCAGACCCGGAGTTTGGATCAGATTGTGGCTCATGTGCGGATCGATTGTAACCAGGCTCACAGTTTTTCTCACATCATCAATCTGGAAAAACTAAAAGACAGAATGTCATGTTGAACCGTATTTTAACCGTACAGTGAGGATCTGTCCTGGTGGATTCTCATGATTTTGTGAACATCAATAATTGCAGCAATCAATCTGTTAAAACCAGGTTAGGCCAGTTGTGTTTCAGAAGGCTGATGTTCAGGTGGGCATGTGTCAGTGATTGTGGTGTTTGTGGTGTGGTTGTTATGGGTTGGCTGTGGCTCAGTTGTGCGTTTGTGGTTCTGTAGGTGTGGGTTGTTTTGTGGGGCTGGTTGTAGTTACACAAACACAAACCTCTTTGCTCCAGTGCAGACCATTTTCCCGGAGCTGAAGATCAGAGCTGTGGTTCTGGGCTCTCGGATCCTCATGATCACAGCAGCAAATCTCTGAACAATAAAACACATGAAACAACCGGAAACAACCACCCCAGCAACCTGCCCCCCACCAAACCCAACAGACACACCCCAGGAACCTCAACACCGGACCAGAGGAGAGAACAGCAGCAAACCTCTGAAACACAACGACATTATTCAGAGATAAAACACCAGAACAACCAGCCCCACCCACCAACCCAACCCCACCCTCCAGGACAGCTGCAGGTCTGAGGAAAATCCAAAAGCGTTTCCCAGAGATCACAAGGATCTTCTGCAGTGTTCTGGTATTAGGAAAATGTTCGTAGTCTTTGCAGCTTTGCTCAAACACACACAGTCACTGGAATCTTTGGAGGAGTCCAGGTCCAAGAGTCTCAAACAGAGTCCATCTCACAGTCTAAGTTAGTTTAGACTTTGAGGCTGCACTCTGTGTTTAAACTTTATGTTTTAGACTTTACCTTGGGTTGTACTCTGGTTTTAGACTTATTTTTTATAGACTTTACCTTGGAGCTGTACTCTCAGACTTTACCTCTGGGTTGGACTCGGCGTTTCTGACTTTACCTTGGATTGTTACTCTGAGTTTTAGACTTTACCTTGTTTAGTCTGGTTTAGACTTGAGCTGTACTTTTAGACTTTACTCTTGGTTTACTCGGCGTTTCGTGGCCTGCAGAGCGTGAACTTCAGATCCAGAGGACAGCCCAGGTTCACTGTGGACACTCCGGATGTTTCTGAAAAGCAACCAGTTACTTCTTAACTGTCTGTATTTACCCCAACTTGATACCACTAAACTAGTTTAACATCCTCTCTTCTCTGCTGCTCTCTGCTTTTTGTGAACAAAGTTTAAATACAGGTCACCACAAAAGCACAGATAGGCAGCGATACAACTCTTGTAGGCGTATGTTTTATATTGAGATACACAGATCAGCAGGGACTATGCTGTTAGTGACTGTTAGTATGAGGACACAAGATCAAGGCAGGACTGATGCATGTTAGTGCTTTTAGTATGGTGGCAAGCGATCAGCAGATTTTTTATGCTTTGTAGTGGCATGTTAGTATGAGTGACACAGATCAGCAGGACTGATGCTGTAGTGCTGTGTTATATAGTGACACAGAATCAGGCATGACTTATGCTGTTAGTGCTAGTATGAAGTGACACAGATCAGCAGACTTATTTCTGTTAGTGCGTGTTAGTATGAGTGGACACAGGATCACCAGGACTGATGCTAAACATCTGATTGCTGTTTCGTAGGAGTGACACAGATCAGCAGGACTGATGTTGTATGATGACAAGATCAGGCAGACCTTGTTAACTCTGTATGGTTTTATTATGAGTGACACGATCAGGCGGGTGAGGTTCGTCTTACTGCAGCTGGGCGTGATGCCGACACTCTCCGTCACTGAGGTTCATCGGGGTCAATGGGCAGGTCATCTGGGTCAGCGTACGAGGAGGAGGAGCCAAAACCCGGACGCCCCCCCCTGCTCTGATCCAAAGCGTCGCCGTGGGTAACTCCTCACGATGCATCCTGGGAAACGAAGTCTGAGACGATTCCACTGTCGCACGAAAGCTCACATGAGGACTACGGCGAGCTAGACACAGAAATAAAATACAGAGTGTGATTATGTCATAAGTCCAAGTGGGGCGAGTCAGTTTTTCCTATAACAACATTGTACTTTAGAAAATCTCTTAATTGACACATTTTCAGTGATTTCTGTTGGTCAGATTCCCTTATACGAGAACAAACAGATTTCTCTGAGGATGTGTCGTGAATGGACGTCTGGAGCTTCGCAGGTGACATCACAGCGTTCTAAATGTCTGAGCGGCAAGAAATGAAAAGTCAAAGGAGAGAAAGGACATTTGCTCCTGACGAGTCAAGATAAAGTTAAAACAGGAAAAAGAAGCACAAGACAAAGTTCAACCCACAACATGTCTGCAGAAACTCTGGGTTTGTAACTGACATGTAAAAGCACAAAAGCAGATCAACAGTGGCAGAAAAGCAGATAAACAAAGACTTTAGACTTTGGAATCGCACACACAGAGAAGTAAAAACCTTTTTCCTAAAACATGATGGTCTTGATTGTTTTTGATGAGGAGATAAACTTCTGCAGTCAGTCGTCAATAAACAAGTTAGTGAAGCTTTAATTGTGTCAAACAAAAACTCCAGAGATGAAAGTTCGTCTGTAAAAAGCAAAAAGTTCATTTTCTCCAGTGAGTTGTTTCTCTCATCAGAATGTGTGAGAGCATTTTTCAAATCAAATGACGTCAGTGCAGAATGTCTATAAGGTTCTGTAACGTGACATCATACAGCATTAGAATTTTGCCTTTATTTCCACGGTAACCACTGATGCTCCTGAGCCCATAGGGTTCTGCAGGTGACTTCACATCATTCTAAATGTTCATGCTGGTGGCATTGAGCATTAGAGTCAAATGGAGAGAAAGGGACATTTTCTTTGTAGAGTTCAAGTAAACGATTAAAACAGGAAAATAAAACTAACACGTTTGAGAACAAATTCAACCCACCACAAGTTACTGATCACTGGTTGTAACTGCACATGTAAACAGGAAAATTCAATCAAACAGTTGTAGCAAAGCAGATAAACAACAAGAACTTAGTTCTCACATTCTATCAGATCGTTGAAATCACACACAGTTGAACTTATGACCTTTTCTTTCTTTAAAAAGATGTTTTGATCCTTGTTGCAGTTAAAATGTACCTAAACATCATCAACTGTTTTTTAGCAGACAACCGTTGCCACGACAACAAAGAAATACATTGAAGACAATGCCACTCATTCTAAATGTTGCTAAGCAAAATGATGTCAGTGCAGAACCTCTTTGGGCTGTTGCACAGAATTCAGTTGACTTGTGTACATTCAAAATGCTAATCTGTACATACGCCACTATCCTGTTAGCGTTAGCCTTTAGACACAATTTATGTCCTTTTTAAACGCAAACAAGTGTCTCTGGTGACTTCCCCTCTGATATGAAAGTCTATTAACATGTTTCTGTAACATTCACCACACATGTCTGATCTAAAGAGGATTTAGTCGTTTAAACTGATGTAGTGAAAACCTCATTGAAGAGAATTGAACAGGAAGTGTTTGTAATACAGGATGTAGTATTTAAACCAGAACAAGACAACTGCACTCAGCCAATTCCGTGTTTCAGTTTTTATTTTAAAGAGGTTTAGGGTTTAGTGATGTGATTTGGTTCAGTTAAAGTTTGGGAAACGTCCGGTCTGTGGAAGGAGAGAAGTTTCAGCCCAATGCTTTTCAAACATTTACAGTTTGACTGAAGCATTTCAAAACTATGAAGATCAAAATTAGTCGTTTTTAAACTACGGTGCAGCTCGGAGAGGGACAAAGTATCTAAAAGTTTATTTGCAAAGATAAAGTGATAAAACAATCTCATATTCTCATGCAGGAAAATGGTCGAGTTGGTGTACAACATAAAACTTACAAATTAACTTTTAGCAGGCCTCAGTTTGGGCCTCGCTGGGTTAAAACCTGGAGTCCAAACTGAAGACACAGTTTTTTTAGATCTGATTGATAAAGCTGCACAAACCATCAGGAGCCACGCTGAAATATCAAGCTTTAAACTACAAACATAAATTGTTCTCACTTTGTTTAATATCAAGAGGACTTTGTCTAAACTGTCTTTGGTCGACAAACAAACCGTCTGTTTACACTCAAAACCACGATGAGTCTCCTGATTAAAAACACGTTTAAATCAGTTCTTTTGGAGCTATGTTTCTTGATTCTGACCTTGGCTGAGTCGTCCGGGAGGAAGCTCAGGTCCAGGTCATCTGTGTTGGCTCCGCCCCTCCACCTGCAGCTTGTGGGCGGGCTCTGCAGGCCAAGGCCCCGCCCCCAGACTGAACCCAGAATCCTAAAAAAACAAAACATTTAACACAAATGAATCTGATCATAATCTGATTTATGTAAAAGTCTGATTCTAAAAGTGACCAGAGACTGATCTGATTATCTGATTATTACACTGGAACATGACAAACTAATCTGACCAAAATCAACAGTTTAAACATGTGAAGAATTATTTTACATTTAATCCTGTTGATCTAAAAACATGGCACAAAACCTAACCTTCTCTCATTGGCTCATAATGTTCTTTTCCTGGTCATGTGACTCTGATCTGATTAATATGAAAACAAGATAAAACTCACATTTGCGATGGAGTCGTCGAAATATCTTTCCAGAGCAGTTTCATCCATGTTTAAATCATTTTAGAGGAAAGTCTGAACCAGGATCAGGATCAGGACCAGGACCAGGAGCAGCACCAGCTGAGTCCATCCCATAACGAGCTCGTCAGCTTCACCTGCTGCAGACCTGAGGCTGGTTTCTCTCACAGACGCAGCAGAAGGTGGCAAAAGAGCATAAGAACTGGTTTTAAATACAAATATATTGAAATCAATATACTGAGGAAAAGTTGTAAAAGTCTTCAAAGTTTCATCTGGACAGAAGATCAAGACGTAGTGATGGCCAAATGAAGCCTCATGAACCATTGAGGCTTTCAGCCAATTGTACCGGTACATGAGCCGGTGCCTTCGCAAATTGATTCATTTAATCCAAGTCAATTGGTCATTAAATGTAACAAACGTTAAATGGTGTAGTGTCATAAATCAAATAAAACACCGTTTTACTGAAACAGTCACTCATTTAAGGGTTGAAAATATATATTATTTGGTTCATGTCTGTAGCGTACTCATAAAAATATTCTGTTACGTCACAAGTGAGCTCGAACTCCCAACCTTCGGTGCGACAAACCTTCACTCTACGCATGTGCCACAGCAACCACACGCAGAGATCAGGCTCTATTATGTACCCAATAGTGCATATGTCAGGCTTGTTGAAAATGGGAAAGCACCACTTTCAAATGAAACTTTGATTTCCATGAATCGTTTAATATTAAACAGTTCTATATAATTAGACCAGAATCTGCAGGCAGAACAAAGCACAGAGCCTGGCCACTTACAGCTCCGCCAAAATGAAGCAATTTCTCAACCACCTCTGCCCAATTGTGCCATGAAACAACCACGATGTCTCTTGCTGGAAAAACGCACACTTTACAAGCTTTGCAAAAATTGTACCAAAAAACCTTTAACTGTATAGGTTGGCTCATTTAGCCAATTTACTTCTGATAACCCACACACCACAATAAGTGTGTTAAACAGGCCATATTTTTGTAGGTAAAACAAACTAAAACCTAGAAAAGCTTATTTTACATTTAAAAAGCACAATTAAAAATTAAAGCCGCTAAAGCGGCGATGATAGCTCTCGCCAGCCGTGCGACCGCCCTGCATGAGCCGCCATCGACCCGCAACCTCCCAACAGTGCATTTTACTCTCCAAACCACTGTTCGAGGCTCCTACCCGCGCCTTTTTAAAAAGTGCCAGAGTATTTGAATGCTAGATTCAGACATCTGTGTAAGTTTGTGCTTTCCTATAGGTGGGCTGTAACCCGGACTATTTGTGTTTGACAAACGTTTGTAAGTAGGACTATCTAATCAATAAGTGATGCAAATTTCAGGTCAATCCCACAGAGCCTGTGTCCGATAGAGATTTTTAAAGAGATTTTTGAGCATTCATTGCGCCCCAGCTGGCCAAAGAGTGAAAATGCACCATACGTGTATTACAATATTTTGCTCTTCTCAGCAAATAATTTATTGTGTAAGTTTGGTAAAATCAGACAATGTGGACATTTCAGGTAATGGTAGGGGGCGCTATAGTGTGGAGTCCTT
>JBBPFD010000234.1:0-53704 GCA_038363315.1 Mugilogobius chulae | reverse complement strand
CCAAACGCTCCAATTTAGGGGCAGTTTACGACAACGAGTTTTCAAGAATCCATGACGTTTTCGATGTCAGATTCTTTCTCTTATTACACGCACACGGAGCTACGTGTTCATCGACGGGCGTTCCATGGAACGATTCAAGAAGGTAATTTCACCGCGAACGTTCCAGTGGATTCACCGCGGTTTGTAAACAGAAAAACAGTTGTCATGAAGACGGTCAGCCACTACTTTAGACGGTAGAAGACTGCACAGTCACAAAAAGTGTCTCTTTAAACCAAAGCCACCTTTCTTTCTTACAAGGTTCTCACAAAGTATTAGCCGCCAACCGTGTCCAGTCTTTTACCTGATGTATTGCAGAGTAAGGACACAAAACTTAATTCTTCCAAAGCCTCCGGGCTGTGATTAATCAGTTCATGAAAATTTTATGGTTCAGAAAAAGAAGTTTGAAGCTCCACAACAGTATTACTTTTCCACCGTGAGAAAGTGCGGGAGGGACGCTGTATCTGCGCTCCGTGTAAAAGCGATGTCAGTTCTCCATCTGTGTTTCCAGCTCTGCGGCGATTTTACTTTCCTCGCGCACAAGTCCTCGTTCTCCGTGTGTTGTTTTGAGCGACTCCCATTCCTCGCGCTGTCTTGTTTGCTTCCTTCGCCATTTATTGAACTGAAAGAACTTGGTAAACCTGTCAATGCTCGTTGTTATCATAGACTGCGTGGGCTTCACGAAGGTCATCTGGGAGTCCTAGCACAACACTGCCACCTCATGGCGCGGCATTAGAACTACAGCATTTTCGTCTATTTGTGTTTCCATGTAAAGATTGATTAGCCACGACACCATATAAACTGTGAGCACAAACGTTACGCTGTGCCGTATTTCTGGGGAACATTGTCTTGTAAACTAGCCTTAGTCTGCAGCAGCATCACAGCAGCCAGGAGGAGGACCAGGGTGTGCCACAGGGCTCTGTTTCTAGGACCTCTCCTTTACACACAACTGAGGTTTAACATTAAAAATGACACTTTTTTGATCAGTTCATGACAATGTATGGACATATTATAAAAATCAATTACATTTTTAATGAGCTTTACTAACGCTAAGTTGTGTTCACGTAACATCTCAATATTTTGAGTTTTCATGGCAAAGTTGCATGTTATTATTAAAAGTGTCTCCACCCACCACCTGGGCTCATGACATCATCAACATCATCTGCAATAAGAACACAACCTACCGACCAATAAAAGCAGCTGTTTGTTTGTAAAACCAGGAGTCAGAGAGCTGAGGAGGAGCCAGACTGTAAGAGAGCAGCAGACACAGACACTTGAGAGGATTTGAGCTTTTAAGATGGAGTCTGCCCTGTGTACACTGCTCTCAGCTCTGGTTGTGCTCCTGTGTTCTTCCCCAGAGTGTAAAGGAGAAGACACAGTGAGCCAGCCAGCAGGAGACGTCCTCCTCACTCAGGGACAATGTCAAGATAGAATGTAGTTTTCAGGCAAATGACCTTATGAGTCAACTTTGTTCTGGTACAAACAAAAGGACGAGGAGCTCCAAATACATGATGAAGAAAATGAAACAACATCGGATGGCATGAAACACAAAATCTCAAGAATTTAATCGATTTGAAGTTGAAGCTAAAGACAACTCTTTCCATCTGATCATCCAGGATGTGGATGTGACAGACTCTGCTGTGTACTACTGTGCTCTGAGGCCCACAGTGACAGGAAACACCAAAACTCTCAACAAAAACCTGTGAGAAAACAGCCAAACTTGTCCACTAGTGGGAGACATTACAGAGTCAAATAGGAAGCAGCATCTGCACCAAGTCATTACAGTCTCTCCATTTCTCAGACTTCAAATTCTCTGTTTCTGATTTAACTTGGAATATTTCAGACTCGACTCTGTACCAGTGATTTTATAAAACACAGACAGAACTAAGTTTGATCTTCCAGTCTAAAGTTTACAGTCTCTAGATTAACAAAGGAACAACCCTGGGTCCTAAAGGGTTAAGACGTCTCCTGTTTGTTCATTTCTTTGTGAAGTTTTATCACAGAAAGCTGCTTCATCAGCCACAAGACACTTCCATGTGTTGAAAAGTGTGTTTTAGAGCTTCTGGAGCTCAGACGTGATGGAGGAGGGTGGAGCCTAAAGAGGGTGATGTCGTCCACAAACTTGGTGAGTTTAGCAGTGACTGGAGGTGAAGCAGCTGGTGTGAAGAGAAAAGAGCCAGGGACACAGTACACAGGCCTGTGGAGCTCCACAAATCCAACTAAACCTGGATCCAGATCAGAGTCTGACTTTAGAAACACTGGAGCTAAACTTGGAACAGAACATGTGAAGAACAAACATTTTAGCTGATTTTTAATGCCGCTTTGATTAATATATTGTATTTTTAAAGTTTATTTTAGTCCCTTGTGGTATTTACACTTTCTGGAACATAAACAGTGTCATACCAAAGACACTTTACCTTTATTTATTCTGTCCATCTGCTGCAGTTGTTCAGAATCAGTCACACTATATACTGTCATCATACTGTATCCAGGGCTATTCAAATAGCGGCCCGCGGGCCAAATGCGGCCCACTAAGCAATATGATGTGGCCCACCTGGTAAAATGGGCCATGAACTGGACCACATTGTAAAGAAGCCTGGGAAACACTCTGTATCTGATTTACAGTGAACAGTGGTGGATACAGCAACATAATGCTAACCAATAAACACTGGCCCATCAGAGTAAAGTGGGTCATGGACTGGGCCACATTTCTTTGTTAGATTTGGTTTTCAGTCGCCTGCAGTACTTTTAAATCAACTTAATTCCACTGATAGTTGTTTTGTTCACATTTGTTCTGGTTTGCAAATTGTTCTCTGGTCTTGTTCCAAATGTGGTTCACCCCTGAAAAAGCACAAATGTTGACCTAGAGTCACAGAGTTGGATTAACTTAGGTTTAGCCTAGTCCTTTATCTGTTGTTCTGATTTGCTCATGTTCTAGTTTTCATTTATCTCTGTTAGTGTAAGCCTGTTATAGGACACAGCAATTTAGACTTATTTTCAATTTACGAAACATAAGTTCTTGGTGCAGTTTTGTTATTCGGCCCATAGACCATAGTCCTCTCTCCGCTGTAAAATATAATTGAATAGTCCTGCTGTAGAGCAATAAAAACAGAGCAGCATTAGTTATTGTCACTATAGAAACAACTCTGGTCTTGGGCACAATCTTGCGTCAAAAACTGCGATGTATTGTGCAACTGCCTGGACCACAAGCCGTGGTCCTCCAAACAATCTGGCCTCTAAAAAATAAAGTTGAATAGCTCTGCTATATACTGATGTCACTTTATCTATTTATCCTGTGGTTCTGCACTGAGCTCATCCAGAACAGACACTTATTGAATAAACAAGACTCTATTTGTTTACTAAGTCTATTTTAAACTTATTCTCTGGTTTGATTACATGTTTCTGTTTCTCTGCTGATCTTGAACTGTGCGTTGCAACACTGGAAAGTTCCAGTGAGACAAATAAAGGATATCTTATCTTTTGTTAACACATTTCTGTACATAAATGAAACGTTTATATAAAACTAATTCCCAAAGCACTGGTGACAGAAGAACTGTCCATAGACGAAACAGTAAGAAGGTCCTGGGTTTGACAACCAGACGACTCAGAGTCTTTCTATGTAGAGTTTGCATGTTCTCCTCGTGTCTGCCTTGGTTTCCTGAACACTAAAAACATGTACAATAGGCTCCTCCCCCTGCAGTCCAATGAAAAAGAGCTTCTGGTATAAACGAGGCTTTCCTGGTTCAAAAGGGTCAATAAAACAACCAAGACTGAAATACAACCGATCACCATTTAGAGCTCCAATCATCCAACCAACACAAACTCTCCCACTTCACACCAAACTGTAGAGCTCAAAGCAGCAGAGAGCTGAGGGAGGAGCCAGACTGTAAGAGAGCAGCAGACACAGACACTTGAGAGGATTTGAGCTTTTAAGATGGAGTCTGCCCTGTGTACACTGCTCTCAGCTCTGGTTGTGCTCCTGTGTTCTTCCCCAGAGTGTAAAGGAGAAGACACAGTGAGCCAGCCAGCAGGAGACGTCCTCCTCACTCAGGGGGAAACTGTAGAGATAGAATGTACTTTTCAAACTTCAGACAACTCCAATATTGTTTGGTACAAACAAGAAGGACGAGGAGCTCCAGAATACATGATGAGAAAACTAGATCAATTAAATGCTTGAACGTAAAGTCTCCTAGTTCAAGAAAACAGATTTGAAGTTGAAGCTCAGGACAACACCTTCCATCTGATCATCCAGGATGTGGATGTGACAGACTCTGCTGTGTACTACTGTGCTCTGAGGCCCACAGTGACAGGAAACACCAAAACTCTGAACAAAAACCTCTGGAGCAAAGACAACACAATACTGCAGTAGCTCCACTAGAGGGAGACACTCTCTGTGAAGCTTCAGACTAAACCCAGACGCAGCAAAGCCAACTGTCAGTGTGAGAAACTAAGCAGACTTCAGAAAGTTCACATGAGGATCACTCAGCTGTGTTTTGGACACATGTTTCCTTTAATGGCAGCACTGCTCCTGCTTTTGTTGAGTGGTAAGTCTTATTCAAACCTATGTTCACACTTTATTACATCCACTCAACACTTACTGAAGCACAGAGCAAGAAGCAGCAGCAAATATGTTCCTAACTTCTACATTCATTTGTTTTCATGTAGGAGTCAGATGTGAAGAGCTCACTGCTCTAAAGCCTGAGGTCTGCGCTGAACAAGGAAAACAAGTCTCTCTGGAATATGAATATTACAAAGAAGCAACACTTTTTGATTATTTCTACTGGTATCGACAATATCCAGGAAAACCTCCAGAATTTCTAGTTCACATTATGCAAGTGGAGCAAATTAAAGAAAAGAAAAATCTAAAGTTGTCAGTAAGTGAACAAAGAAAAGTGTCTCCTGCTGCTGTCCTCTGCTGCAGTGGGAGACTCTGCTGTGTACTACTGTGCTGTGAGGCCCACAGTGACAGCAAACCCACAGTCTCTGAACAAAAAGCTGTGAGAGAAAACAGCAGTACTCCACACGTCCACTAGAGGGAGACACTGGAGCAGATTGACTCTTGCTGCTCCACAAAAGCCTCCTGTGGTAGAAGCTGCTGCAGTCTTCTCACCGCTCCACATCTAAACTCCAGTCTGGGCTCTGCTGCTCTCACATCTTTGTCAGAGAAGATCATCCATCTGTGAATAGAAATGAGGCCCAAACAAACAACTTGAGTCCAACCAAAACCAGGAGGAAACAGAGTCTTAGTCAGCAGCAGGATTAGGGTCGTACCACAGGGATCTGTTCTGGGACCAGTCCTTTTTACTGAGTTTTAATGTTAAAAACATAGTTATTTTGCATGTTACTTGTTTCAACTCCTGGACTGAGTCAAATCTACATCTCTGATCTCTCTGGGTGGAGTTTGTATGTTCTCTCCATGTTACAGTTGTGAGGGTTTGACTGTTTTTGATTTTAACGTTGTGAGGTTCTTTGATTTTATTTATATCTGGGTGCCAGCCAGGTATTCTTCCTGACAATAGATATTTTATTTGTTCTTATTTGAAGTTGTTTCTTTAGAGAGTTGTGTTCCGTTGTTTTATCAGTCACACAAGTACATATGCTAGGCTTACACCCTTTACAAATAAAATACAGCTCGACAAAACACACAGAGAATTTGTTTTTCTTTTCTTCCAAAGTGTAATATAAGTTTGCATCACTCACAAAATCCAGCCGGAGCCTCAGGTCTTTTGGACTGTCCAAGGTCCAGACTAAAGACCAAAGGAGACGGAGCGTTCTCCAGAGCTGGACCAAAGCTGTGGAATTCTCTTTATCTTAACTCTTTCCCTGCCAATGACGGAAACTTCCGTCATAACCTTTTTTTTACGTGCGGTGATAGAGGGCTCTCTGATGCACGTGTTGAATTCATCAGCATTAAATAGCATGATGCAGTTTCATATATTCACCACCGGAGGGCAGTATCGCATTAGCACAAGAGCACAGCGGAAGTCAGAGGACCGGAAACTCACGTGTTGTTCTGTTTACATTACGCAGCGCCGTCTGCTGTGTTTACGTGATCATCCGACTCTAAAGGATCGTGTTTCTTTTCAAACAGATTACAGGCAACACATCTTGGACTAAAAACATTGTTGAGTAAGTTTAGAGCAGATATTTGATCTTTAAAATGAAGAAAAGACGATCCTACTGGACTAGGACCTGGACTAGCTGACTAGGACTGGACTAGGACTGGACTAGGACTGGACTGGGACTGGACTAGGACTGGACTAGGACTCTGAGGAGAACGACACATGCAGCGAGTCTCCAGGAGAAAAACTAAACTTTTTCTTCTGTGAGCGATCCAAAAGTGTCAGAGTGAGTAAAACTACTGTATTTCTTCATGTTTGAGGGTTAAATATAATCTTTGCCCTGTGAAAGCGTCTGAATCTATAGAATCTGCATCAGAAAGTAGAAAACTGCTGTGCTACCTCCTCGTCTGTAACACAGGTTTTGTTGGTTTAAAGATGAAAAAGACACAAAGTCCTCATTGTTTTCATCACGTGAAGCTTGTATTTTTATCCTAAAGACATTATTTCATTGTACTGGCTCATATTCTTTCACTAAAAAGTAGAACAGACAAAAATAACAATGACATGAAGTTTGATTTAGAGAAAGGCTGTTATCTCAAAAGTTTCTCGTCAAACGCTGAAATCTAATGAAAACAAGGAATTTCAAATGTCTATAAAAGAGAACGGAATAATTTAGAAAAACAATTCTTTTTTTAAATGAAAGTAGACACTTGTAGGTCTCATTTGATGTTCAACATGTCATGATTCCAGTTGCACAAGGTTTTTTGGTGAGATGTGAATATTGCTTAAAATTAGCAAAAAGTCCTGGCAGGGAAGGGGGGTCAAAGTCACAATAGGGCTGGACCTGAAAGAGTTAATAGATTAAGTTCACATCTGAACATTCTCCAGGTCAATAATATTGAACAGTCAGTTTTTCTGAATGGGTCTGGTCACAAACAGAAATCAGCAGATTGAAAATGTGTGAAACAATCTTAAAGACATTTAGTGATAAACTACAGTGTAATTAAGAAAACTGGCTCCGCCCACCATCAAGACTTATGATGTCATACACTTGTTGACCAATGAAAGCAGCTGTTTGTTTGTAAAAGCAGGAGTCAGAGAGCTGAGGGAGGAGCCAGACTGTAAGAGAGCAGCAGACACAGACACTTGAGAGGATTTGAGCTTTTAAGATGGAGTCTGCCCTGTGTACACTGCTCTCAGCTCTGGTTGTGCTCCTGTGTTCTTCCCCAGAGTGTAAAGGAGAAGACACAGTGAGCCAGCCAGCAGGAGACGTCCTCCTCACTCAGGGGGAAACTGTAGAGATAGAATGTACTTTTGAGACAAATGACCTAAGTCCAACTTTATTCTGGTACAAACAAGAAGGACTAGGAGCTCCAAAATACATGATGAAGAAAATGAAAACAACATCGGGATGGCATGAAACACACAAATCTCAAGAATTTAATCGATTTGAAGTTGAAGCTAAAGACAACTCTTTCCATCTGATCATCCAGGATGTGGATGTGACAGACTCTGCTGTGTACTACTGTGCTCTGAGGCCCACAGTGACAGGAAACACCAAAACTCTGAACAAAAACCTCTGGAGCAAAGACAACACAATACTGCAGTAGCTCCACTAGAGGGAGACACTCTCTGTGACGCTTCAGACTAAACCCAGACGCAGCAAAGCCAACTGTCAGTGTGAGAAACTAAGCAGACTTCAGAAAGTTTTGTTGCAGTTTCCTGTTGGTCCTCAGGGGTCAGTCTTTGACCCTCTTCTGTTCTGACTCAGTGTTAAGCGAATGTTCTCTTTAATGATCTAATAATGTTCAGTGAAATTTCCTGAATAAGAAGAAACCCTGAAGTCTGCTCTCAGCATTTATATTTTATCTGTGATGATAATCGCTGCCTTAGCTTCTTTTTAGCCTTGGGTAAGAAAGATCAAAGGCTGTAAAAATCTGGGTCAGTTTATTTCTGACACAAGACCATGACTCCAGACTCACTTTTTTTGGGACCGTCCTGAAACTGTCCTGAAACTGAATTGTTCAGAACAATATTTCCTCTGTCCTTATATAATAGTCTAGAATATTAAAATCAATAGGCCTAATTACAAATATTGTTGTATTAATGTATTTATGAACTGAAATTATTGGTAAACAATGAAGATCACTACTTCGCAGGTTTCGCCTTTCACAGGTTATTTTTAGAACGTAACCCCGCGATAAATGAGGGACCACTGTAAAGTCTCTTTAATGACGTCCTGTCTTTGTCACGTTGACTGTGAGCTGCTGATCGTCACACCAGAGTTCCAGATGCTCTCCCTGTGATTTGTTCTGTAATATCTACGTCTGAGTTCAAGAGTCTCAAAACGGAATCATCCGAGAACTTCATAATGACAGTGTTAGGGCGGCTGCAGTCATTTGTACAAAGTGTAACGATGTGAATCATCCTTTAGTCCTGTTGAGGCACCTGTCAGGAGCAGCACCTGTCACTCATGTCCGGATGTTAAACTCAACTTTGTTAAGATCCAAAGATTTGGTGAAAACAAAGTGACAAAAAACAGTCCTTCTCTGAGTGAACTCTGAAGACATGTCACAGTCAGGTCCAGGTGAAATCTGGTGAGTGAGAAATTAAGCAGATTTTGTTCACAATGCAACTATAGGTGCCTATTTTATAATAGGAAATGGTTTTATCTTTTCAGAGACTTTTCCCAGAGCCGTGGTTCAGACCAGGCTCCTCCCACTTCACCCAACTAGAGCAGCAGAGAGCTGAGGGAGGAGCCAGACTGTAAGAGAGCAGCAGACACAGACACTTGAGAGGATTTGAGCTTTTAAGATGGAGTCTGCCCTGTGTACACTGCTCTCAGCTCTGGTTGTGCTCCTGTGTTCTTCCCCAGAGTGTAAAGGAGAAGACACAGTGAGCCAGCCAGCAGGAGACGTCTCTGTCAATCAGGGGGAAACAGCAAATATACTATGTATAATTAACATCAATGGGTCAAGACCACTTTTCTTCTGGTACAAAAAAGGACAAAAAGAACCAGAATACATGATGTGGACATACAAAATAGGAATTACTTCATCTACATCATTAAAACATACTAAGTTTGACAAAGCCAAATTTAATGCTGCTATAAGTCACAACCGTTACACTCTGAGTGTCCAGGATGTGGATGTGACAGACTCTGCTGTGTACTACTGTGCTCTGAGGCCCACAGTGACAGGAAACATCAAAACTCTGAACAAAAACCTCTGGAGCAAAGACAACACAATACTGCAGTAGCTCCACTAGAGGGAGACACTCTCTGTGAAGCTTCAGACTAAACCCAGACGCAGCAAAGCCAACTGTCAGTGTGAGAAACTAAGCAGACTTCAGAAATGTCTCCACCTCTTGGACTATCAGCACAGGAGCTCCACAGGGCCGTGTACTTTCTCCTCTGCTCTTTTCTCGAGAGGCGTCTGGCTGCAGATGACTTTCGTTGTGCCCACATCGTCCACCTCTAAGCTTTTCACAAATGACCTGATCCAAACCCAGTCCTAATCCGAACCCTAACCGTCCCATCTTTGGGGTATAAATGTTATAAATGATATACATTTGCTAGCATCGCCACAAACGAGAGGTGACTTTAAATGGGCTTCCGGTGTGGATGAAGAGATGATGTTGGTCTGAGACAAAAGGTCTGTGGAGGAGGTGGACTGTACGCTCCTGCAGCCGGACGCTCACCCCGGGCTCACACTGCCTCCAGTCCAACTCCGGTGCAGTCACCGGACTGGTCTTGCTACGGTGGGTGACTCACATTAGCTACGGTGGTCTGCAGTCCTGCTGCAGCCACAGGCTCTGCTGCCGACCTCGCGAGACCCCGAACTCACAGAGGTTCAGGCTCAACGTGGGAGAATACACGATAGCTGAGCACTTTTTTGCACATGCGCCGAGTTTTGGGCTTGTTTCACGTCAGTTGATTTTCTGTTGAATTTTTCGCCGCACAGTGGGTGAGTACGGGAGGTTTATTTACATTCTATGTGTTACATAGGCGTGTAAATGTCGTATGTTGTATTATTAGTGGTAACGTAATGGTTTTATTTTGAAAACTACCGGATTCACTTCACCAGCGCTGGCTTGGTTTCCTGTTTATTGTGTCTTGTTTTCACAACTTCATCAAAAAGGGCTCCGGTGAGCTCCGGCGTCCGGCCAAAATTTGAAACAAACGAAACGGATTCGGAGCGCCGGATTGGCCGTACCGGAGACACCGGACTAGACTGTAGCTGTGTGAGTCACTCTCGAACTTTTCCAGTTAAGTAAAGACTCCGGTGACTGCACCGGAGTTGGACTGGAGGCAGTGTGAGCCCGGGGTCAAGCTTTTCTCTGGAACTGCTGCACAAACAGTTAAACCAATGATCTGCACCATTAACAGCAGAAGAGTTGCAACTATTAAAATATACAAAACAAGATGAATGTACACCAATTTAACAAAGTAGGCCTATTTTAAAATGCTTGAGCAAACAAAAAAAAAGTCAACAGCCTCCAAATAACTGCACATATTCTTAGAAGTCTTGGCTGGAGAGATGAGAGTGGAATATTAAACATATTTTGAATGACACTGTACATTGTTTTTGATTTCTCTTCACTGTTTTTGTGTCTGTCCCTTCACACTGCTCATATATTTGTATCTTTTATCTGTATTCAGAATGTGAGACTGATAACTATAAAGAACCACAGGTGACAGATCCCTGAGTTAAACTGACTCCACCTTTAGTAAAATCCAAATTTAAGACATTTAATCAATCTAGAAATGCATTTTTCTGCAGTGCTGTTCACAGAGCTCTAATAACCAACAGCAGCAGCTCTGGAGTGTTTTAAAAAGAAAAAAACTAAAATAGTAACGGACCTGTTTTTAAATGTAGGGAGTAGAAAGTACAGATAAAAATGTAAGAGTAAAAGTCACCAGATTTTGTAAAAGTCAAGTAAAGTACAGATACTTAAGAAAACAATTTAAGTACGGTACTGTAGTAAAAATACTTAGTTACTGCCGTCTCTGGCCCTCAGACACTTCCTGAAAGTCCTGGAGTCCAACCCAAACCAGGAGAAACCAGAGTCTCAGGAGGACTTCAGGAGGATCAGGGCCGTGCCACAGGGCTCAGTTCTAGGACCATTTTATTTTCACATAAATAAGGTCTTTTGTATCTGCTCAGGACAAAGTGACTGAAACTAGTGCAGAATCTGTTTGTTTACCTACAGTTTAAGTTTCTCTTCATAGGTTGTGTCATGTGCATCAGAACATTCTCCAGGCCAATTATACTTTATAAAGATGTTTGGAAGATGAAATGTTTACTGTCCAAATATAGTTTTTATTTTTATTGTGAAATGTGAATGGGTCTGGACACAAATATCAATCATGAGATTAAACATCTGTTAAATAAACTTTTAGAAATGGCAATGTACCACCCACCATCTGCACTTATGACATCATCAATCGACTGACCAATGAAAGCAGGAGTCAGAGAGCTCAGGGAGGAGCCAGACTGTAAGAGAGCAGCAGACACAGACACTTGAGAGGATTTGAGCTTTTAAGATGGAGTCTGCCCTGTGTACACTGCTCTCAGCTCTGGTTGTGCTCCTGTGTTCTTCCCCAGAGTGTAAAGGAGAAGACACAGTGAGCCAGCCAGCAGGAGACGTCCTCCTCACTCAGGGGGAACTGTCAAGATAGAATGTGATTATAAAACAGCGACTCAATCCAATTTGTTCTGGTACAAACAAGAAGAGGAGCTCGGAATACTTTTAAGAAATTAAACTGGAACATTGATGGTCTTAAAATTTCAAAAAGCAAAGTTTGATGTTAAGCTCAATAAAACATCTCTTCTCTGATCATCCAGGATGTGGATGTGACAGACTCTGCTGTGTACTACTGTGCTCTGAGGCCCACAGTGACAGGAAACACCAAAACTCTGAACAAAAACCTCTGGAGCAAAGACAACACAATACTGGCAGTAGCTCCACTAGAGGGAGACACTCTCTGTGAAGCTTCAGACTAAACCCAGACGCAGCAAAGCCAACTGTCAGTGTGAGAAACTAAGCAGACTTCAGAAAGTTCACATGAGGATCACTCAGCTGTGTTTTGGACACATGTTTCCTTTAATGGCAGCACTGCTCCTGCTTTTGTTGAGTGGTAAGTCTTATTCAAACCTATGTTCACACTTTATTACATCCACTCAACACTTACTGAAGCACAGAGCAAGAAGCAGCAGCAAATATGTTCCTAACTTCTACATTCATTTGTTTTCATGTAGGAGTCAGATGTGAAGAGCTCACTGCTCTAAAGCCTGAGGTCTGCGCTTCACAAGGAAAACAAATCTCTCTGGAGTATTCTTATGAGAGAGCAGCTACTGCTGGTGATCGGTTTTATGGTATCGACAATACTAGGAAAACCTCCAGAATTCATCTACTCTCATTTGGGATCAGGAAAGAAATGAAAAACAAATCCAGGGAGTTTCAGTCCAATGAACAAAGACCAAAAGCGTCTCCTTTTGTCTCTGTCCTCTGCTGCAGTGGGAGACTCTGCTGTGTACTACTGTGCTGTGAGGCCACAGTGACAGCAAACCCACAGTCTCTGAACAAAAAGCTGTGAGAGAAAACAGCAGTACTCCACACGTCCACTAGAGGGAGACACTGGAGCAGATTGATCTTGCTGCTCCACAAAAGCCTCCTGTGGTAGAAGCTGCTGCAGTCTTCTCAGAGCTCTCACATCTTTGTCAGAGAAGCTGTGAATAGAAATACTTGAGTCCACAGAGTCTTAGTCAGCAGCTAGAGGGATCTGTTCTTTTACTTCGAAGCAAATCTGATCGCTCTTCTGCTCACACAAATGAGCTTAAAGTCTACTCTTAAAAAGTACACACGGGTCCTTTAATTAACATCTCACCGAGCTCATTCCAGATCTAAGCTCCAGTCTCGAGACGGTCTGCTAGTTCGTGAGAGAAGAATTGTGTAGAGAACGAGACGGTCGAGAGTTCGGTCCGTGGAGAACGTGGGAGAACGAGCGGTCGTGTCCAACGACGACTTGAGTCCGTCAACGAGAGGATTGGAGGTCGGAGAATCAGCGATGGTGACTTATGTCAGCACACGTCTTTGTTGGCGCTTAGATTCGAGTCCTTTTGACGCGATTGAAAAAATTAATCGCACTGCGTTAACGCGTTCATTTTCCCACCCCTAGTTTTAATGTAAAAAAGACAGATATTTTGCGTGCTATTTCTTTTAACATCAGGGTCAAACCAAATCAACATCTCCTGATCTCTCTGGGTGGAGTTTGCAATCTGACTTTCTTCATATACAAAATAAAACAATAAGGCAGCGTTGCATAAAAACAAGATGAAAACAGAAGTAAGTCCAAACAAACTCAGCAGCAGTGGGACCAGAGCGGTTTTCAAACCAATACTAAACCTCATTTATATTTGCCTCACGTAAACCACAGCTTCATCAAGACAAGGCCAAAAACAAACCAAAAAACAAAACTTAAGCAGGAATATAAAGTCGTAACCATTAAAATTATCAAACAAAATGATGCACGATGGTTCAAATGATGGAAAGTCTGCATTGTAATACCAGAGGTTCATTAAATCTATTACAAGCATCTCTGCTTTTGTGAAGAATGTAAATGTATGTCCCTAATAAACATTGCCTACCTATGAACAACACTGACTATCACAAATCGGCGTTTCAGTTTTATGCAGCTAGATGTGGAACATTCTCCCAGAAGATGTAGGACAGGCCTCCATTGTGACAATGTTTAAAGCAAGTTTTATGATGACTATTTATATTCTTAAATTTTGTTTTTGTTTGTTTGTATTGTAATTTTATGCATCTTTTCCTGCCTTGTGAAGCCCTCTCAACTGCTTTGTGTATGAATTGTGCTATATAAATAAAATTGCCTTGCCTAAAGGGGTGGGAATATATTCGTTTTCCGATGCATCGTCGATTCTTGTAAAACGATTCTGAATCGATAAGAACTGTTAAAAATCGATTTTTAGAGGAAATTTAAATGACTGACAATGCACATTAAGTCCACACATTCTCCGTTTAAATAAACTCCGGTTATCGCCGCTACTTTTGTCACAACAAGCTTCAAACGCAGCGCCTCTAACGGGAAGCACAAGCCAGTAGACTGCGCTCTGAGTCGGACTGGAGAAGTGACTGATCACTGCGTTCTTCAACTTATTGTGTTCTTTTGACATTCGACAATCACGTGTGACTCGTAGGCCTATCACTTCTTACCTTAAGCTGAAGCATGTCCGCTAAATCGTGTTCTTTTGCTGAAACTCTGCGTGGATAAAAGACAGTCCTTCATTTATTCCTCCGTAAGTTTCCTCTGCTGCTGCAACTCCTCTGCGAGCGATCACAGCTGACACGCACAAAGCAGGACATGCAGCTAGCAAGTCTTCGTGGCTAAATAAACATTAGCGTTTGCTTTTCAAGCGTCAAAAGAACTTATCATAATCAAATCAAATTTGTCACCATCACTGCAATATTCTGTAAAAATTCAAAGTACAAAGCTTCGACAGTTTGATCAGGTCTGATATCCACCTGGTGCACAAACTTCTACACAACGCTGCCCACCTCCTCTTCAGACCTACGTACAGCCTCACTCTCAACTCACATGTACAGTGTTAAGATCTGTGTCTAGAGGTGATAGGAATGTTCCCAAAAGAAAGTCTGCCTTCTCTCAATCAGCTTGTCTTATAAAGACATCAAGGAATGGAACAGGCTGCCAGACAATCTTAAGAATATGGCCAATTTCTGTAGCTTCTCACGGGCCGTCAAAACTGCATTCTTAAGCACCAAACTAGCTCGCACTTACAATGCCAGACAGTTGATGACCATCAGATTACCAGACCAATACTGAAATAATATTACTTTGTTGTATTTGCATTACCATCAGGTAGAGAGCCCTTATATTTTGCACTTGAAATAGTATTGTACTCTGCACTTTAAATATTATGCCAGGTATTAAACTGGTCATTTTGCACATTTGATCTTCAGCACTTTAATACTGTCCTTTACTTTACATTCAAATGTTATTATTATGTTACTGCAGAGGCTTCACTTTCTGCACCAGACAGTGGTTAATGTGTCATAAACACTTCACTGTGTCTGAGTTAAGCTCCAGTTTTTTGTGATCGATACAAGAAGTATCTCACTGACATTTTAGTTTTGTTAAAGTGGCTCTTGAGGTGAAAAGGTTCTTCTGGTCTGATCAGTAAAAGAAATCATCAGATTTAAAAGTTGTAAAATTGCTTTTTATAAAAGTTTAGCCTTCCTCATCAAATCTTAATGTTGCTTCCAAACTTTTAACAGAAACGTTGTCGACAGTTCTGGTGAATGAACAGTTTGACCCTGTGACCTTCAGCACGGTCTCACCTCAGGGCTGTGTACTGTCCTCACTACTGTTCATCACACAACAGACTTTTCACAGAAACATGCTTCAGACCAGGCTCCTCCCACTTCAAACCAAACTGTAGAGCTCAAAGCAGCAGAGAGCTGAGGGAGGAGCCAGACTGTAAGAGAGCAGCAGACACAGACACTTGAGAGGATTTGAGCTTTTAAGATGGAGTCTGCCCTGTGTACACTGCTCTCAGCTCTGGTTGTGCTCCTGTGTTCTTCCCCAGAGTGTAAAGGAGAAGACACAGTGAGCCAGCCAGCAGGAGACGTCCTCCTCACTCAGGGGGACACTGTAGAGATAGAATGTACTTTTGAGACAAATGACCCAAGTCCAACTTTATTCTGGTACAAACAAGAAGGACTAGGAGCTCCAAAATACATGATGAAGAAATGAAAACAACAACAGGATGGCATCAGACACACAAATCTCCAGAGTTCAATCGATTTGAAGTGAAGCTCAGGACAATTCCTTCCATCTGATCATCCAGGATGTGGATGTGACAGACTCTGCTGTGTACTACTGTGCTCTGCAGCCCACAGTGACAGGAAACACCAAAACTCTGAACAAAAACCTCTGGAGCAAAGACAACACAATACTGCAGTAGCTCCACTAGAGGGAGACACTCTCTGTGAAGCTTCAGACTAAACCCAGACGCAGCAAAGCCAACTGTCAGTGTGAGAAACTAAGCAGTCTTCAGAAAGTGATTTGTTGCAGTTTCCTGTAGGTCCTCAGGGTCAGTCTTTGGCCCTCTTCTGTTCAAAGAAGATGCTGATGAAAATCCAGTCCAGAAACTCAAAGAAAAATGGACCTTGTCTCAATATGAAATCAGACATCATAAATCATGCCCCAGCCTCATTCAGTTATTTTCACTTGATTAATCTGACGATGTCGACACATATCTACTGTTCTGAATCAAAGGCTGACATTCAAAATACTGCTCGCCCTGGTTTCTTTTCCCCAACTCCTTGCCATTATTTCTCTAAAATATCTTTAAAAGACTGATACACTCTATTTTTCCAATACCAATATTATACTCTACTTCATCCTGAAGGAGGTTTATCAGTCATTTATTATCTGCAATGTCCACATGTCCAGGATCCAAACAAAACAACACCACAGCCATTTTCCTCTTAATGCAGGGCAGCTAAAAATGTCCAATAAAATATCACTTCTGTCTCCAGAAAGTCCACTGGACATCGCAAGTAGTGATGCACTGATCCGATACTGTCTCAAATTATTGGACATTTTATTCAGATTAAGTTGTGAAGTTGTGGTTTGCACTAAAAATAACAGTTGCATAACACTATGGTTGACAGTATCGGTTGATATCGGGCATCGGCAGATACTTAAAGACAAAGTATCAGAGTCGACATCAAAACAGAAAAGCTGGATCGGTGCATCACTAACCACAAGCATTGCAGCTGATGAACCTGAAAAATATAAAACAGTTCATGATTGTTTGGCTCAGTCCAGTCCAAAGCCCACCACACAGACATAACTCAGAGATGCATACTTTTCTTTATTCTTCATTTAAAACATAAACGCCTTTCCAGACCGAGCTGAGGCGATGTGGAACTGTCCTCCTCACAACAGCACAGCTCCTCTAACAGTCGGAGTGAAGCTGCATGAAACAGGATCAGCGTGTTAGAGGTTTATCACAGGATGTGTTATGGGACACTCTTAATCTGTGACTCTGTTTCATCCTCACATTTATTCTGTTCATAATTTTTTTCTTTAAACTACAGTATGCTTTAATCAGCATGATGTCAGTTCATCAAAACTGTTTATGTGCTGAATGTTTTTACTGTAGAACCATTTGTGATGTTTTGATTGAATGAGAGCAACAGATGAGAATGTTTTTGTCCCTTGGGATCAATAAAGCATTTATCTATCAAACCAAACTCCTCCCACTTCACACCAAACTGTAGAGCTCAAAGCAGCAGAGAGCTGAGGGAGGAGCCAGACTGTAAGAGAGCAGCAGACACAGACACTTGAGAGGATTTGAGCTTTTAAGATGGAGTCTGCCCTGTGTACACTGCTCTCAGCTCTGGTTGTGCTCCTGTGTTCTTCCCCAGAGTGTAAAGGAGAAGACACAGTGAGCCAGCCAGCAGGAGACGTCCTCCTCACTCAGGGGACACTGTCAAGATAGAATGTAGTTTTGAGACTTTAGACAGCACTCCATATTTGTATTGGTACAAACAAGAAGGACGAGAACCACCAAAATACATGATGAAAAAATGAAACAGACAGGATGCATCAGACATCAAATCTCCAGAGTTCAATCGATTTGAAGTTGAAGCTCAGGACAACTTTCCATCTGATCATCCAGGATGTGGATGTGACAGACTCTGCTGTGTACTACTGTGCTCTGAGGCCCACAGTGACAGGAAACACCAAAACTCTGAACAAAAACCTCTGGAGCAAAGACAACACAATACTGCAGTAGCTCCACTAGAGGGAGACACTCTCTGTGAAGCTTCAGACTAAACCCAGACGCAGCAAAGCCAACTGTCAGTGTGAGAAACTAAGCAACTTCTGTTGTCCTCAGGGGTCAGTCTTTGGCCCTCTTCTGTTCAAAGGAGCTGCAGATGAACTGCTTTAAACACAGTTTAGCCTCTACCAGAGCTATGAGTTTTACAGACAGATAGCACATGGGTAATTATGATTAGCAGCAGATTTATAATTGACAGTACATAGCATTTAGTATTTAGAATTAAAATGTTTTGAATAGTGAGAAGCCTAATAAGCCTTCTCTTAGTCTGCTGATCTGAGCTCTGTCAGAGGCTGTGTCAACACCTGTGAGGAGATTCTTTTCACGCTGGAGGTGTGGATGGTCCTTCTACTTCAGGCTGGAGGTGTGGATCTTCTTCTTCAGGCTGGAGGTGTGGTTTTTTTCTTCAGCTGGAGTGTGGATGGTCCTTCTTCTTCAGGTGGAGGTGTGGACGGTCCTTCTTCTTCAGGCTGAGTGTTGTTTCTTCAGACTGGAGGTGTGGATGGTCCTTCTTCTTCAGGCTGGAGGTGTGGACGTCCTTTTCTTCAGGCTGGAGGGTGGATGTCTTCTTCAGGCTGGAGGTGTGGATGGTCCTTCTTCAGGCTGGAGGTGGATGGTCCTCTTCAGGTGGGGTGTGGATGTCCTTCTTCGGCTGGAGGTGTGGATGGTCCTTCTTCTTCAGGCTGGAGGTGTGGATGGTTCTTCTTCTTCAGGCTGGAGGTGTGGATGGTCCTTCTTCTTCAGGCTGGAGGTGTGGATGGTCCAGGACTGCTCCTCTGAGATGTTTTTAAAACATTTAAGCTGAGAAATTATCCAGAGCTCTGATGAAATACAACGTTTTATTCTAAAATCTTCATCTTAAAACAATTATTTCTTATTTTGCACAAATTAAATTAAAATGCAACCACAATGATGTTAAATAAAACAGTAAAGCAGCTTTTTTCCTCTTATGTAAGTACATTTGTAGCATCAGATTTTGTATCTAATTGGTCTAATTACTGTTTTAGTCTCGTAGCTGTGATGTTCTCGAGTGTCTGTCTGCAGACGTGCATCAGGAGGCAGCTCCACCCAGAGGACCGGAAGTACAGCAAAACTAAACTCACTTTAAGATGCTTGAAACTGCAGCCAGACAAGACTTTTCTCTTTTGCTGGATCAAGTATCAGTTTCTATGAAAACCAATAACTTTCACAGGACATGAAAGTGATAAACTGACAATAAAAACAATATTTACACAACAGAACATTTGTAATAACTGGCCTTGTCTTGGTAAAAGCTCGATCGTCGGGTTCAGAGAGACAGGGTTTGGGTGATGGATGTAAAATAAAACAGTTTAGTCCTGATTAGTAATAAACTCATCACCATGGCAACCATCACTTCTGTTCCTCCGGCGTCTTGTACAGTGTTTGTTACATGGAAGTAAAATACACAGCACCACTACTGTACCGTGGTAGAGCTACATAATACAGGTGAACCTCCAGGCCTCAGGGGCGTCTGGATGGAGGTGAGTCATGAGGGTCTCCTCTGCAGCCTGATGACTCTTTTACTTCAGTTTTCTTTCCATCACTTCATCAGTCCAACCTGAAACCAGGAGGATCAGGGGTTTGCCACAGGGATCTGTTCTAGGACCACTTCTATTCACACAAGTGAAGTTTAATGTAAAAAACAACAACACCCAGTTTGTTTGCATCTGCTCCTGACAGAAACTTATTATTACAAAATGCAATTGTTGACATTCTTTTGGGAATTAACTTACTCTTTACTAAATAATTAAAGCACAGGTTTCATTCTAGAAGCAGGAGTAAGTTACACTGTGTGATGGCCAACAACTACAAATCTAACCTTTGTAAATACTGTTTTTTTCATTGACCAGGCTCCTCCCACTTCACACCAAACTGTAGAGCTCAAAGCAGCAGAGAGCTGAGGGAGGAGCCAGACTGTAAGAGAGCAGCAGACACAGACACTTGAGAGGATTTGAGCTTTTAAGATGGAGTCTGCCCTGTGTACACTGCTCTCAGCTCTGGTTGTGCTCCTGTGTTCTTCCCCAGAGTGTAAAGGAGAAGACACAGTGAGCCAGCCAGCAGGAGACGTCCTCCTCACTCAGGGGGACACTGTAGAGATAGAATGTACTTTTGAGACCAGTTACCCTACTGCATATTTGTTTTGGTACAAACAAGAAGGACGAGGAGCTCCAAAATACATGATGCAGAAAATGAAATCATCATCTAGTTGGCTTGAAACAAGAAAATCCCCAGAGTTTAAACAAAATCGATTTGAAGTTGAAGCTCAGGGGAATGCCTTATCTTGAGTATCCAGGATGTGGATGTGACAGACTCTGCTGTGTACTACTGTGCTCTGAGGCCCACAGTGACAGGAAACACCAAAACTCTGAACAAAAACCTCTGGAGCAAAGACAACACAATACTGCAGTAGCTCCACTAGAGGGAGACACTCTCTGTGAAGCTTCAGACTAAACCCAGACGCAGCAAAGCCAACTGTCAGTGTGAGAAACTAAGCAGACTTCTTTAGGCCCTCAGGGGTCAGTCTTTTCCCTCTCCAGTTCTTACTCAGTGTTTAGAGAATCATATCTTTACTAAGTTCATGTTCGTTTTATTCATTTATACAAACACTTAACAAACAAAAACTATTAAAGCCACAATAAAATAAAAGTATAAAAAGCACTTGGAATTCTTAAGACAGAACCACCATAAAAGCATCAGTGCAAAATACAAACTAAACATTTTGAATACAATATGTTCTACTTGATAAAAGACTAAAAGGACCATTGTGGACTTTTTAACCTCCACAGCCTCCATCCACAGCACAGAGCTTTGACAGGGCTGTGTTTGTGCTGCTTTGGTCGGTGTGTTGGTTCTTACAGTTGGACAGAACAGTTGGCATGACCCCAGACTCACACTGCAGACGTTACAACTCTGGTGCAGCCACCGGAGCCTTTACGTAACTTGAAAAGTCCGAGAATCACTGACAGTCCAGTCCGGTGTCTCTGGTCCTCGTCGTAGCTTTTTTTGGTGAAGACGGGAAAATGACGTAAACAGGAAATCATTGAAGCGAGTGTAAAGAGCATTGGGTACATTTTTCTACATAAAATCTATTTTCGGCTGTACTACTACTTTACTACTGTAAATATTATGTCATCTCTGCTGTAAACGAAGTGTTGTGAATAGAACAAAAACTAGAACTTCCTTTATACACGACGAGTTATGGCGTGAACCTCGTGAGTTTGTGGTCTGGCGAGGTCGGCAGCAGGACTGCAGACCTCCAGAGCTAATGTGAGTCACTGCACTGGAGCTGGACTGGAGGCAGTGTGAGCGTCTTCGTACTCGATCTTTCCTGTATTTTTCACACATTGTTCTGTTAAGGGTCTTTCACACCAGGCCGAGGGTCGCCCGTCTGAACCAGTTTGGCAACTTTTGCCGACAGGCGGCTCACGTGTGTTTGGTGTAAATGGGTTTGTCGGGGGTCAGAGGTCGTGGAGGCGGGTTTTTGAAGACTTGCAGGTAAAGTCGTGTCGCCAGTTGCCGCAAATGCAGCTGTTTGATTGGCCCGTGGCCACAGGAGAACCAGCGAATCAGTGAGCAGGAATATAGTGCGGAAAACCGAAAATAACGCTTACGGAAAAACAGTATTTAGCCGAGCATGGATTGTTGTTATTTACACGGGTCAAACGGGACGTAACTACGAAGGAGAATGGTTCTATTTGGATGGAGGAAAACACGGGGGAGTTACGGGGACCGCAGTACGAAGGCTGGACTGTGGAGGGAAATACCAGTTGAGCTTAATCCGTGAGGTAAGACTAGAAACATCTGTTTGACGTCAAAGTTTGACAACTACTACTCACGTGCAACTTATGTTTCGTCATTTTAGTCAATCATTACATCACACACATGCTCACTCTGTGTTTGTTTGGCGACTGTGGCTGTTTGGATCGTGTTTGTCTCAATGTTCTTTCACATCGGTGCGCCCCTAGAGACGTGAACAGACCCTGCGTCGCTCCTCCTACCGACAGCGACTGGGGTTGTGTTGGTGTGAAATACCCTTTAATGGCACTGGAAGTTTGTGTCTTTGGTCTGGGCACCAGCTGAAATGTTTTTATAGAACACATTTACTTTAGTTTAGTTCTTTAACAGTCCTGGCGGTTTTCTCTGCTCCACATGCCTGTTGTGTTTACTCTTTAACACTCGTAGAACCCTCCTGCACAGATCTCCACCTCTGTTCATGGGTGGTGCAGAGACTGTTGAGGTGGGTGTTTAACTCGTCCAGGCTGTGACAAATGTTGGTTCAGTGCCTCAGTGACGACTTCTTTTTCTTCCTCTGTTTGTATATTTTGTTATTTTTGTCCCATCATTGCTTTGGGTTTTGTAAAGTTAACTTCTCCACTCTTTCATTCACTAGAGGAAATGTGACTAAACATGTTTTTGGAGGTGGGAGGAGCCAGAGAAACCCACAGTAACACGAGGAGAACATGCAAACTCCACCCACAGAGATCAGGAGAGGCTGATTGTGTCAGAACTCTAACCACTCTGCCACCCTGCAGTCCTGAGGAGAAATCCAGGTCATTCTAATTGAGAAAGTTTGAAAAAAATAAGAATACTTTACTTTATAATTAAACCATAATGAGATTAAAGAGATTAAGAAGAGACAAAAATTAAAGTAAGACTAGTAGTTATTAAAGAACCAGAAATAAATTCTATTTCAAGTCAAGATTGTTTATTTAACAAAAATATGTGAGTAATAGAAATAAGTTTTTTGCTGCTGTAAAACAGCTGATACTGATCAGATTTAAGAAAATTTGTGGCAAAGCAGAATGTTATTATGAAAAAACTGACTTCACCCACAGTCTGGATTTATGACATCATCACAACTACACAAACTATTGACCAATGAAAGCAGGAGTCAGAGAGTTGAGGGAGGAGCCAGACTGTAAGAGAGCAGCAGACACAGACACTTGAGAGGATTTGAGCTTTTAAGATGGAGTCTGCCCTGTGTACACTGCTCTCAGCTCTGGTTGTACTCCTGTGTTCTTCCCCAGAGTGTAAAGGAGAAGACACAGTGAGCCAGCCAGCAGGAGACGTCCTCCTCACTCAGGGGGACACTGTGAATATACGATGTAATTATAAAACCAGCGACTCATACCCATATCTGTTCTGGTACAAGCAAGACGGAAGAGGAGCTCCGGAATACCTTTTAAGAATAGTTAACACTGGAACAATTGATAGGTCTCCAAAATTCAACAAAGCAAAGTTTGATGCTAAGATCAAGAAAACGTCTCTGTCTCTGATCATCCAGGATGTGGATGTGACAGACTCTGCTGTGTACTACTGTGCTCTGCAGCCCACAGTGACAGGAAACACCAAAACTCTGAACAAAAACCTCTGGAGCAAAGACAACACAATACTGCAGTAGCTCCACTAGAGGGAGACACTCTCTGTGAAGCTTCAGACTAAACCCAGACGCAGCAAAGCCAACTGTCAGTGTGAGAAACTAAGCAGACTTCAGAAAGTTCACATGAGGATCACTCAGCTGTGTTTTGGACACATGTTTCCTTTAATGGCAGCACTGCTCCTGCTTTTGTTGAGTGGTAAGTCTTATTCAAACCTATGTTCACACTTTATTACATCCACTCAACACTTACTGAAGCACAGAGCAAGAAGCAGCAGCAAATATGTTCCTAACTTCTACATTCATTTGTTTTCATGTAGGAGTCAGATGTGAAGAGCTCACTGCTCTAAAGCCTGAGGTCTGCGCTGAACAAGGAAAACAAGTCTCTCTGGAGTATGAATATTATAAAGATTTAGGTTATGATGCTTTCTTCTGGTATCGACAATATCCTGGAAAACCTCCAGAATTCCTTGTTTCCCGTTATGGAACTGGAAATCCAATCACTAAGAAACCAGGTTTAAAGTTTTCAGTGAGAGATAAAAGTGTGTCTCTGCTGCTGTCCTCTGCTGCAGTGGGAGACTCTGCTGTGTACTACTGTGCTGTGAGGCCCACAGTGACAGCAAACCCACAGTCTCTGAACAAAAAGCTGTGAGAGAAAACAGCAGTACTCCACACGTCCACTAGAGGGAGACACTGGAGCAGATTGACTCTTGCTGCTCCACAAAAGCCTGCTGCAGCAGGAGGACTCCAGGAGGATTAGGGTGTGACACAGGGCTCTGTTCTAAGGCCATTTATTTTCACACAAGTGAAACTTAACCCTTTGGGCACCAAGGTTTTTTTCAGTGGAAATGCTGTTTTTACTCTCCAACTTTCAAAAGGCTGTGGCTTAAATATACTTTAAGACAGAGCTCGACTATGAACTGGAAAAGTGTTGGGTATTATTCAAAGATTATACATTTGGTAATATATTGTATGTATGTAGAATATTATTCATGTTATGCCTTTATTATTGCATGTTTTTCACGCGGCTGAATAAGACTGTTTTTTGAAACAGTAAGAAAAACATGTTTTATTTTTATTTATTTTCTTCTATTTTTTAGCGAAATAATGAATTAGAAATAGCACCAATAAGAGTAAACTCTCCCTCTGCTAACATCGTGAGTGTGTCCTGCCGCTCTCCCCCGCCTCCACACACTGATGCCGGGGAACTTTGGCGCACACATCGTGGTGTGTACCCTCCGTAAACACCCTCCTTCTCTTCCCAGAACCTAAACTACAGTTGCCTTATGCCCCACCACCTGTTTTGTCACAGGGAAAGTTTGTTTTGGGACAGTCTGTGCTGTTGTTTGTCCTGCCAAGCCGAGTGCTTGACACGGCTGCCTTGGGATTACGATCGCTAGGATCAACGCACCCATTCTCACTCTCACTCCCGCTCTCATCGTCTGAGGAAAACTCTTCTTCCTCAGAACGTGGATCTGACATTATTAGACTCAAAATCTCCTCTCTAGTGAACATTTTCACCAGATTCACTTTACAGCACGCCCTCGCCTCACTTCACTCACTGCTCACTCACTCACAGCGTCTTTTGACACGCCCTCTTTCTATTTTGTCCAATAGACCCTTTTCATGCCACGTCACAGTGACGCAACAGCTCCAGCTGGAGGCAAAAAGACGAAAACTCATAGCCGATGCATTAAAAGTTCAAAGTTTTATCGTGGTTAAAATGTCGTTTTGTTGTGAACTGTGACTAAGACCGTTGTGTCTAAAGTTAGCCTGACTTTACCCAGACGTACAAGTGAAGTTTGATGTTCTAACTGATCTGTTTTATTTAGAATTCTAGCTAAAACTGTACTGTTGTCAATCATTCAGTTTTTACACACAAGACCCGTATTTTCTACTTTAGCAAAGCCTTTGACGAGAGCTAACAGATTTTCAAAGCTACAGGCAACCAATTTTGTTGGATTAAATTAATCTTAAAATAATTACTAACAAATGTTGTGTCTCTGAAGCACTAATAATGTGAGGTGTAAACATTAGCATATTTAGCTTTAGCTTCAAGACACGGATAAACTGGTAAAAGACAAGCATTTTAGCCACTAGGTTTAGCGAAGTAAAAAGAACCTCAACCATGTAAAAATCACCTCTTCAGTCACGTGAAGGAGCAGATGCTGATCCAAAACGAACCACACAAGCTCAGACCAAATGCCTCGATCCGTCAGAAGTAATTCACCAAAGTCTGTGTCAGGTCCCACAGAGTAAGTTACGATATATATCCTGACCGTTTCTATCAGAATTTGACATTTTTTCTGCTTTTGTGTTTAAAAATCCCTCCAAAAACGAGCTAGTTTACACTGGTTTAAATGGACGTAACGTCGTCTTTTGCCTCCGGCTAAGCTCCGCCCACCAGAATTTGACGCAATGTTTACTAACATGCAAGGGGTCTATAGGAACCTATGGTAATTTTGGGCTTAAAACAAAGCTCTGGATGTTGGCCATCTAGTGGAAGCATGTAAAACAGTGTTTTTGATTTTAACAAGAGAGAGAGGCCGTTTTTTTCTGGTTAAGTTACTTGTCACAATATTGTGACAGTGGCGCCCAGAGGGTTAAAATTAGAAATGACACTTTTTGGATCAATTCATGACAAATGTACGGACTTTATTTAATGAAGCTGTACTAACTCTTAAGTTGTGTTCACGCAACATCTCAACATTTCGTTGTCATACAAAAACAGAATAAACGTAATCACCAGTTTAAAACGTCTGAAATGAGTTTTCATGGCGAAGTTGCGTGTTAATATTAGGAAAAGTGGCTCCACCCACCATCTGGGCTCATGACATCATCAACATCATCTGCAACTTACCGGCCAATAAAAACAGCTGTAGGTTTGTAAAAGCAGGAGTCAGAGAGCTGAGGGAGGAGCCAGACTGTTAGAGAGCAGCAGACACAGACACTTGAGAGGATTTGAGCTTTTAAGATGGAGTCTGCCCTGTGTACACTGCTCTCAGCTCTGGTTGTGCTCCTGTGTTCTTCCCCAGAGTGTAAAGGAGAAGACACAGTGAGCCAGCCAGCAGGAGACGTCCTCCTCACTCAGGGGGACACTGTGAATATACGATGTAATTATAAAACCAGCCACTCATACCCATATCTGTTCTGGTACAGGCAAGAAGGACAAGGAGCTCCAAGATACATGATGAGACTGGCTGGTGAATCTATTGTCAAATCTCCTGAGTTTGACAAAGACAGATTTAAAGCTGAGCTCAAGAAAACGTCTCTTACTCTGAGTCTCCAGGATGTGGATGTGACAGACTCTGCTGTGTACTACTGTGCTCTGAGGCCCACAGTGACAGGAAACACCAAAACTCTGAACAAAAACCTCTGGAGCAAAGACAACACAATACTGCAGTAGCTCCACTAGAGGGAGACACTCTCTGTGAAGCTTCAGACTAAACCCAGACGCAGCAAAGCCAACTGTCAGTGTGAGAAACTAAGCAGACTTCTTTAGGCCCTCAGGGGTCAGTCTTTTCTCCTCTCCAGTTCTGACTCAGTGTTTAGAGAATCATATCTTTACTAAGTTCATGTTCGTTTTATTCATTTATACAAACATTCAACAAACAAAACTATTAAAGCCACAATAAAAGCTCCAAAATCTGTATAAAAAGCACTTGGAATTCTTAAGACAGAACCATCATAAAAGCATCAGTGCAAAATACAAACTAAACCTTTTGAATACAATATGTTCTACTTGATAAAAGACTAAAAGGACCATTGTGGACTTTTTAACCTCCACAGCCTCCATCCACAGCACAGAGCTTTGACAGGGCTGTGTTTGTGCTGCTTTGGTCGGTGTGTTGGTTCTTACAGTTGGACAGAACAGTTGGCATGACCCAGACTCACACTGCAGACGTTACAACTCTGGTGCAGCCACCGGAGCCTTTACGTAACTTGAAAAGTCCGAGAGTCACTGACAGTCCAGTCCGGTGTCTCTGGTCTTCGTCGTAGCGTTTTATGGTGAAGATGGGAAAATGACGTAAACAGGAAATCATTGAAGCGAGTGTAAAGAGCATTGGGTACATTTTTCTACATAAAATCTATTTTCGGCTGTACTACTACTTTACGACTGTAAATATTATGTCATCTCTGCTGTAATAGAAGTGTTGTGAATAGAACAAAAACTAGAACTTCCTTTATACACGACGAGTTATGGCGTGAACCTCGTGAGTTTGTGGTCTGGCGAGGTCGGCAGCAGGACTGCAGACCTCCAGAGCTAATGTGAGTCACTGCACTGGAGCTGGACTGGAGGCAGTGTGAGCGTCTTCGTACTCGATCTTTCCTGTATTTTTCACACATTGTTCTGTTAAGGGTCTTTCACACCAGGCCGAGGGTCGCCCGTCTGAACCAGTTTGGCAACTTTTGCCGACAGGCGGCTCACGTGTGTTTGGTGTAAATGGGTTTGTCGGGGGTCAGAGGTCGTGGAGGCGGGTTTTTGAAGACTTGCAGGTAAAGTCGGTGTCGCCAGTTGCCGCAAATGCAGCTGTTTGATTGGCCCGTGGCCACAGGAGAACCAGTGAATCAGTGCGCAGGAATATAGTGCGGGAAAACCGAAAATAACGCTTACGGAAAAACAGTATTTATTTGAGCATGGATTGTTGTTATTTACACGGGTCAAACGGGACGTAACTACGAAGGAGAATGGTTCTATTTGGATGGAGGAAAACACGGGGGAGTTACGGGGACCGCAGTACGAAGGCTGGACTGTGGAGGGAAATACCAGTTGAGCTTAATCCGTGAGGTAAGACTAGAAACATCTGTTTGACGTCAAAGTTTGACAACTACTACTCACGTGTAACTTATGTTTGGTCATTTTGGTCAAGCGTTACATCACACACATGCTCACTCTGAGTTTGTTTGGCGACTGTTGGCTGTTTGGGTCGTGTTTGTCTCAATGTTCTTTCACATCGGTGCGCCCCCTAGAGACGTGAACAGACCCTGCGTCGCTCCTCCTACCGACAGCGACTGGGGTTGTGTTGGTGTGAAATACCCTTTAATGGCACTGGAAGTTTGTGTCTTTGATCTGGGCACCAGCTGAAATGTTTTTTATAGAACACATTTACTTTAGTTTAGTTCTTTAACAGTCCTGGTGGTTTTCTCTGCTCCACATGCCTGTTGTGTTTACTCTTTACACTCGTAGAACCCTCCTGCACAGATCTCCACCTCTGTTCATGGGTGGTGCAGAGACTGTTGAGGTGGGTGTTTAACTCGCCCAGGCTGTGACAAATGTTGGTTCAGTGCCTCAGTGACGACTTCTCTTTCTTCCTCTGTTTGTATGTTTTGTTATTTTTGTCCCATCATTGCTTTGGGTTTTGTAAAGTTAATTTCTCCACTCTTTCATTCACTAGAGGAAATGTGACTAAACATGTTTTTGGAGGTGGGAAGAGCCAGAGAAAGCCACAGTAACACGGGGAGAACATGCAAACTCCACCCACAGAGATCAGGAGAGGCTGATTTCTCCATAAGTCAGAACTCTAACCACTCTGCCACCGTGCAGTCCTGAGGAGAATTTGTTTTACTCTTGTTCCAAAGTGTAATATAAGTTTGCATCACACACACAAAATATATGCACAATAAACAACCAATATTTCCTTTCACCCAAAGTCTTTTTTTTTTTAGCTCCACAGACAGTTGAACAGAGACACAGATCAGATACACAGAGTAGAGGCCAGGCACAGAAGGTCAGAGTTGAATGTAGCGTGATGACGTCACCGACCAGCGTCAGCACTGTCGCATTCAAAGCAGCAGATTAAATTGTCTTTTAATTGCACAAGGTTGTCAGCTGCCCAAGATAAAAAGGCAGCAGGTCCAAAGGTTTTAATCGGGTCTGGAGTCTGAAGAGTCGGCGTTTTCCCGATCTCTGGCAGCTCTGTGGTTTCTACAGCTCTCCCCACAGTCTAAGACGGACTGTCGTTTGAAAAGGGTGATGATGAGGTTTGGGAGGAGCGAGCATCGGGAGAATGGGTGAGTGAGCAGCAGGACGGGGGCGTGTAAAAGAGGAGTGTGAGGTTAAACATTTCATTACTAAGTTGATCGATATAGTCTGCTCTTTGCTCTTCACACGTTGTCCCTTGTGTCTGTTTCAGATGCTGCTGCTCCAGTGTCGACGCCTGGACCTCGGATGCCACTGAATCTTGAAAACCTGGACCTTTCTCACTCTTCCCCTCCTTTCTCTCTTTGATTGACCTTCGTCGTCCTGCTAGAAAATTCGTTTCCCTCTGCTACTGGTCTCTGGCTCCACTGACCTAAAGTTCTAACTGGATCCGCGTCAGTCCTGGTCACATCTACAGCCTGTCCATCCATGGGAGTGGATCTCTCCTTCACTGTGCTTCTCCTCCAGGTTTCTCTTTTCCCCAAGTGTTGTTTTTGTTTGCATGTTCTCCTCGTGTCTGCCTTGATTTCCTGAACACTAAAAACATGTACAATTTAATTAATTTAATTGACCTTTATTTAACCAGGGAAGTCCCACTGAGATTCAGAATCTCTTTTGCAGGGGAGCCCTGGGGGAATGGTCAGGGGAGGCATTAATGGACATGTTTTTAGCTGTAGGAGGAAACCGGAGTACCCGGAGGAAACCTACGCAGACACGGGGAGAACATGCAAACTCCACATAGAAAGGCCCCGGCCGGCCCGGGAGTCGAACCCTGGACCTTCTTGCTATGAGGCCAGAGCGCTAACCGCTGCGCCACCGTGTCGCCCAATAGGCTCCTCCCCTGCAGTCCAATGAAAAAGAGCTTCTGGTATAAACGTGGCTTTCCTGGTTCAAAAGGGTAGATAAAACAACCAAGACTGAAAAACAACCGATCACCATTTAGAGCTCCAATCATCCAGCCAACACAAACTCCTCCCACTTCACACCAAACTGTAGAGCTCAAAGCAGCAGAGAGCTGAGGGAGGAGCCAGACTGTAAGAGAGCAGCAGACACAGACACTTGAGAGGATTTGAGCTTTTAAGATGGAGTCTGCCCTGTGTACACTGCTCTCAGCTCTGGTTGTGCTCCTGTGTTCTTCCCCAGAGTGTAAAGGAGAAGACACAGTGAGCCAGCCAGCAGGAGACGTCCTCCTCACTCAGGGGGAAACTGCAAATATACTATGTATATTTAATTTAATCAGTGGGTCAAGACCACTTTTATTCTGGTACAAAAAAGGACAAAAAGCCCCAGAATACATGATGTGGACATACAAACTAGGAATCAGTTCATCTTCATCGTTAAAACATACCAAGTTTGACAAAGCCAAGTTTAATGCTGCTGTAAGCTACAACCGTTACACTCTGATCATCCAGGATGTGGATGTGACAGACTCTGCTGTGTACTACTGTGCTCTGAGGCCCACAGTGACAGGAAACACCAAAACTCTGAACAAAAACCTCTGGAGCAAAGACAACACAATACTGCAGTAGCTCCACTAGAGGGAGACACTCTCTGTGAAGCTTCAGACTAAACCCAGAAGTGGTGGTAGAAGCTGCTGCAGTCTTCTCACCGCTCCACATCTAAACTCCAGTCTGGGCTCTGCTGCTCTCACAGTCCTGTTGGGTTTAAACACTAAAACTGTCCTTTAAATAGATGTAATGTCTGAAAGGTTCCTGACAAATCAAACGTTGCTTCTGGTTCCAGTCCTGTGACAGACTCAGTGATTTTTTGCAGTTTCCTGTTGGTCCTCAGGGATCAGTCTTTGGCTCTCTTCTGTTCAAACAAAACACTTTAGCTCCACCTCCAGATAGATCACTGTGTCGTTGGTGAAGAATGTCTCCACCTCTCGGACTCTCAGCACAGGAGCTCCACAGGGCCGTGTACTTTCTCCTCTGCTCTTCTCTCGAGAGGCGTCTGGCTGCAGATGACTTTTGTCCTGCTCACTTCGTCTGTATTTGGCGGTGTGGACAAAGAGGTGATGTCGGTCTGAGACAAGAGGTCTGTGGAGGGAGGTGGACTGTACGCTCCTGCAGCCGGACGCTCAAGCTTTTCTCTGGAACTGCTGCACAAACAGTTTAACCACTAATCTGCACCATTAACAGCAAAAGAGTCACAATGCCACATTCAGAAGAAAATTAAAGTTAGAAAGAGTCGCAACTATTAAAACATACAAAACAAAATGAATGTACACCAATTTAACAAAGTAGGCCTATTTTAAAATGCTTGAGCAAACAAAAAAAAAAAAGTCAACATCCTCCAAAATAACTGTGCATATTCTTAAAAGTCTTGGGCTGGAGAGATGAGAGTGGAATATTAAACATATAGTACATTGTTGTTTGAGTTTCTCTTCACTGTTTTTGTGTCACGTCCTTTCACACTGCTCTTATATTTGTATCTTTTATCTGTCATTATCAGAATGTGAGCACTGATAACTATAAAGAACTGCAGGTTACAGATCCCTGAGTTAAACTGACTCCACTTTTAATAAAATACAAATTTAAGACATTTAATCAATCTAGCTCCGAGCTCTGATACATGACAACAGCAGCTCTGTAGTGTTTTAAAAGGAAAAAAAATATATAAAAAACTAAATATGTAACTGACCTGTTTGTAAACTGTAGGGAGTAGAAAGTACAGATGTTTCTTGAAAAATGTAAGAAGTAAAAGTAAAAAGTCACCAGAATTTGTAAAACTCAAGTAAAGTACAGATACTCAGTACAGTACTTGAGTAAAAATACTTAGTTACTTGCCGTTTCTGTCCTTAGACACTTCCTGAAACTCCTGGAGTCCAACCCAAAACCAGAAGGAACCAGAGTCTCAGTCACAAGAGGACTCCAGGAGGATCAGGGCCGTGCCACAGGGCTCAGTTCTAGGACCATTTCTTTTCACACAAATGAGCTTTAACGTCTTTTGTATCTGCTCAAGACAAAGTGACTGAAACTAGTACAAACTCTATTTGTTTACCTACAGTTTAATTTTCTCTTCATAGGTTGTGCCATGTGGCATCAGAACATTCTCCAGGGCAATTATACTTTATAGAGATGTTTGGAAGATGAAATGTTTACTGTCCAAATATAGTTTTATTTTTATTGTGAAACGTGAAATGGTCTGGACACAAATATCAATCATGAGATTAAACATCTGTTAAATAAACTTTTAGAAATGGCAATGTACCACCCACATCTGCACTTATGACATCATCAACCTACTGACCAATGAAAACAGGAGTCAGAGAGCTGAGGGAGGAGCCAGACTGTAAGAGAGCAGCAGACACAGACACTTGAGAGGATTTGAGCTTTTAAGATGGAGTCTGCCCTGTGTACACTGCTCTCAGCTCTGGTTGTGCTCCTGTGTTCTTCCCCAGAGTGTAAAGGAGAAGACACAGTGAGCCAGCCAGCAGGAGACGTCCTCCTCACTCAGGGACAAACTGCAAACATACAATGTGATTTTCAAACTTTAAGCACTGCATATCTGTTTTGGTACAAGCAAGAAGGACGAGGAGCTCCAAAATACATGATGAAGACATACAAAACAGGACTTAGTTCATCTTCGATAATAAAATCTACAGAGTTTGAAGAGACCAAGTTTGATGCTGAAGTGAAGGGAAACCGTTACACTCTGATCATCCAGGATGTGGATGTGACAGACTCTGCTGTGTACTACTGTGCTCTGAGGCCCACAGTGACAGGAAACACCAAAACTCTGAACAAAAACCTCTGGAGCAAAGACAACACAATACTGCAGTAGCTCCACTAGAGGGAGACACTCTCTGTGAAGCTTCAGACTAAACCCAGACGCAGCAAAGCCAACTGTCAGTGTGAGAAACTAAGCAGACTTCTGTTGGTTCTCAGGGGTCAGTCTTTGACCCTCTTCTGTTCAAAAACACTGCAGATGAACTGCTTTAAACACAGTTTAGCCTCTAACCAGAGCTACAATGGAGCAAGTACTACAGATATAACTACTAATGTGTATTACTGTTGTTATGATTAACATCATATTTATAATTAACAATACTTACATCAGGATTAAACTGTTTTATAGAGTGAGACAGCTCTAAGAGGTCTGCTGATCCTGGCTCTGACAGAGGCTCATTCTCCAGGCTGGAGGTGTGGATGGTCCTTCTTCAGGCTGGAGGTGTGGATGGTCCTTCTTCAGGCTGGAGGTGTGGATGGTCATTCTTGAGGCTGGAGGTGTGGATGGTTCTTCTTCAGGCTGGAGGTGTGGATGGTCCTTCTTCTTCAGGCTGGAGGTGTGGATGGTCCTTCTTCTTCAGGCTGGAGGTGTGGATGGTCCTTCTTCAGGCTGGAGGTGTGGATGGTCCTTCTTCAGGCTGGAGGTGTGGATGGTCATTCTTGAGGCTGGGTGTGGATGGTTCTTCTTCAGGCTGGAGGTGTGGATGGTCCTTCTTCTTCAGGCTGGAGGTGTGGATGGTCCTTATTCTTCAGGCTGGAGGTGTGGATGGTTCTTCTTCTCCAGGCTGGAGGTGGGATGGTTCTTCTTCTTCAGGCTGGAGGTGTGGATGGTCCTCTTTTCAGGCTGGAGGTGTGGATGGTCCTTCTTCTTCAGGCTGGAGGTGTGGATGGTCCTTCTTCTCCAGGCTGGAGGTGTGGACGGTCCTTCTTCAGGCTGGAGGTGTGGATGGTTCTTCTTCAGGCTGGAGGTGTGGATGGTCCAGGACTGCTCCTCTGAGACATGTTTCTAAAACATTTAAAGCTGAGAACTTGCTCCAGAGTCAGGCCCTTAATGTGTAGAGTTGTGTGCTGATCTCCTGCTCTGATTGGACAGAGCTCTGATAAAATACAAGATTTAATCTAAAATATTTTCAGCTTAAAATAATATTTGATCTTTTAGACAATCTAAATTGAAATTGAAATGCAACCAAAATAATGTTAAATAAAACAGTAAAGCAGCTCTGATCAGCTTTTTACATAAGTACATTTTTAGCAGCAGACTTTGTATCTAATTTGTCTAATTACTGTTTTAGTCACGTAGCCAGGGGCGGCTCGTCATTAGGGCGATAGGTGCGACGCACCGCCAACAAAAAGAGGAAAAAATGAGCGAGGTGTGTACTTAAAGTTGATCAATACCGATTAAAACTTGATTAAAATGCCTTTAGACATCATTGTCCAATCAGAGGAGCTTGTTTTCGTCTGCCAGTGCATAGTCCCGCCTCTTTTGGTGCGATCTCAGGCCCTGTCCCAATATCCACCCTTCCACCCTTGTGGCCCTCAGAAGTGCGTTCCCGCTGTGGGTGGTAGTGCGTAGGGCGTCCCAATTGTCACAAACGGCCTTTAGCCCCGCCCACTTCACGCCCTTTATCTGCACTTCAGCGAAGCTGCATGGAAGCGGACTTCGCTGAAGTGTATTACCCAGAGTTCTTTGCTGCGTGTAGAAAAATGACGATGTCAGTTAGTTTGATTTTATTTAGGTTGTGTAATAATTGTACAGTTGTAATTTTATTTAGTAACTATCAAATTGTACACAGTAGGATTTAATATTATTGAAAAAAATAAAATAAAAAAGTTCGTTTGACCATCAGAGCGACAGCTCTCTCTCAAAGTGACAGTAACGTAAAAATATAACAAACATTAAATAATATCCAGAAAGTAAAGTAAATGCAATCAAATTAATTTTGCTTATTAGTACAGCTCAAAATATGTATGTATGAATGTAATATATGTAAAACTAAAATATAATATTAACAAAATAACAACACTTTTAATACAAACATAAGCATAAATCCACTGACATCCACAGCCCTGCTCTTATTTGTTTTAGGCAAAATCAGCAAATGATCCAAACTAAAGTGAGCTGTGGCAGCAGTTTAATAACACAGCTGTTTGACTTGATCACATCAAGTGAAGTGTGGACTGTCCCATTTCTTACTTTTACCTGTCCTGCACACTTGTGCAAGTGCACACTTGGCACACTTTCAGAAAATGCACACTTCAGTGAAGTGTGCAGTGTGTAGTATGAGTATTGGGACAGGGCCTCAGCCTGACTTCAAAACGCACCCGCTCTTGTTCAGACCAGGCTCCTCCCACTTCACACCAAACTGTAGAGCTCAAAGCAGCAGAGAGCTGAGGGAGGAGCCAGACTGTAAGAGAGCAGCAGACACAGACACTTGAGAGGATTTGAGCTTTTAAGATGGAGTCTGCCCTGTGTACACTGCTCTCAGCTCTGGTTGTGCTCCTGTGTTCTTCCCCAGAGTGTAAAGGAGAAGACACAGTGAGCCAGCCAGCAGGAGACGTCCTCCTCACTCAGGGGGACACTGGGAAGATAGAATGTAATTATAAAACTAGCGACTCATACCCATATCTGTTCTGGTACAAGCAAGATGGAAGAGGAGCTCTGGAATACCTTTTAAGAATAGTTAACACTGGAACAATTGATAGGTCTTCAAAATTCAACAAAGCAAAGTTTGATGCTAAGCTCAATAAAACATCTCTGTCTCTGATCATCCAGGATGTGGATGTGACAGACTCTGCTGTGTACTACTGTGCTCTGAGGCCCACAGTGACAGGAAACACCAAAACTCTGAACAAAAAACCTCTGGAGCAAAGACAACACAATACTGCAGTAGCTCCACTAGAGGGAGACACTCTCTGTGAAGCTTCAGACTAAACCCAGACGCAAGCAAAGCCAACTGTCAGTGTGAGAAACTAAGCAGACTTCAGAAAGTTCACATGAGGATCACTCAGCTGTGTTTTGGACACATGTTTCCTTTAATGGCAGCACTGCTCCTGCTTTTGTTGAGTGGTAAGTCTTATTCAAACCTATGTTCACACTTTATTACATCCACTCAACACTTACTGAAGCACAGAGCAAGAAGCAGCAGCAAATATGTTCCTAACTTCTACATTCATTTGTTTTCATGTAGGAGTCAGATGTGAAGAGCTCACTGCTCTAAAGCCTGAGGTCTGCGCTGAACAAGGAAAACAAGTCTCTCTGGGATATTCTTATGAGATAGGAGCTTCTCATGGGGATCAGTTTTATTGGTATCGACAATATCCAGGAAAACCCCCAGAATTCATTTATTATTATATTGGATTAGGAACAGGAATCAAAAGCAAATCCAGGGAGTTTCAGTCCAAATGAACAAAGACCAAAAGCGTCTCCTTTTGTCCCTGTCCTCTGCTGCAGTGGGAGACTCTGCTGTGTACTACTGTGCTGTGAGGCCCACAGTGACAGCAAACCCACAGTCTCTGAACAAAAAGCTGTGAGAGAAAACAGCAGTACTCCACACGTCCACTAGAGGGAGACACTGGAGCAGATTGACTCTTGCTGCTCCACAAAAGCCTCCTGTGGTAGAAGCTGCTGCAGTCTTCTCACCGCTCCACATCTAAACTCCAGTCTGGGCTGTTGGAACCACAGGGTTTGTGTCTCTGATTGGACAGTAGTTACGTCGACTGGAAATAAAATGGTCTGGGTTTGTTGTAAAGTCTTGGATGAGAACATGAAACTAACTTTGTGATGAGTCGTTCTGATGAACAACTGTGTAACTTCTGACCAAAAACAAGTTTGAATAAAACATGTTGTCTTTCTTGGTTGTGCTAAATAAACAATACAAATCTGCTTTAGAGCTGGGCGATATCCATTTTTCACTATCGTCATATCGTCTTAATATAGTATCGTATATCTATCGTATATAGTATAGTAGTAAACGATATTATCGTCTGCCCACTAATTGAGGCAAAAAGGGCTAAAAATTGAGCTTTAGTCAAGATTTTTCTGGTAATTTCTCACACACGCACACACACGGTGTGTATTATAGATACAATAATGCTCTTTCGCTATAGAACATTGCTAGGTTTGTGAATTTTAATGTTAAAACCTTAGTACTTTGTCAAAGCCTCGCTCTTTTCTCACTCCTCCGCGCCCCCGCGCCACTCTACCTCTTTTCGCTTTATTGACAATTTTAAGATACACAACGCAGGGTAAATGTGTAAACTTGTGACGGTAAAAGTCGTAGAGATTTATATTATCGACTATATTGCACAAATACACATTTAGAAAAAGACTTTCTTGAGACGCACGCGGCACCATGTCTGCGCGCGTCACAACCACACGAACAAAAGCACATATAGCCATCCAAGCACGCAATCAAGCTAACCATAAAGTTTAGACCACAACAGGATTAAACCCACTGACACATACAAACACGATTTGAACTGATATTGATAAGGCTCTCCGCTGTTTTAAGTTCACATTTAAAACACAGCCAACATCATTATAAGTTCAAACGGCTGATATGTAGGACAAAAACCTTATTAAGCAAAATTTTTGCGCATCTACGGTAACAAGTGATTTCTGCCTCTTCTTTGTCACTAAAGTTGTACCAAAAAGATGAGAGAAAGTAGCTGTATCCATAAGTAGCTATTACGCACGGACTCGTCTCGACGCGTGATGGGATCAGCACAAAGAAGGCACGATGCTCTTCTCCGACATCCAAAAGAAAACATCCAAACAGAAACGGTAGCCTACATCCAAAGTTGTTATCGCAGGTGCTTCATGACGCACAACTTTGATTCCAGCTCCACGAGGCCCACAAATACCGCTCCACATGTACTGCTCTGTCCAGGTCCTCCGTCCAGGTCCACGGTGTTAAAAAAGTCCTCTTCATCTCTTTATTAGAGCGCGCTGTCTGAACCTGCTCTGTTTTCATATGCACGTGTTGGTGGCGTGAGGATGCGTTCAGGGACGCTGCGTAACTTTTAAAACTGCGATGCCAAGTTTTTTCTGCTTTTGTGGACTTGTCAATTATTTAAAAAAGCTACTATGAAAACAAAATAGTGGTTGAATATTTGTCAAATGATCGAGAATATGCATATAACAGAGTGAGATTGTTTGCTGCAGCATTGATTTAAAACTTTGCACGTTCTAGGAGGATACAGACGATTACAGACGATAGTGAAGTGCTATCGTCGAAATGTTTTACTTTCACGATAGACGATATAATTGTCTTATCGCCCATCCCTAATCTGCTTCTTTACTTAAGTGGCCTTGTAAGGTCACAAAATGGACTGTTCTGGCTTAGAGACCTTCTTCTTGTGTTTTCATGGAAAAGAGGTTCCTTTAGCTGTACCTTGTGACAATATGCTATAATAAACATACTGATCAGAATGTCCCAAAGTATGTCTTTAACTTTCTATTTTCAAATTTCTGAATAGTGTAGCTGACCTTTCACCCCTGGAAAGTGACACAGTGCAGCTTTAGGAGCAGCAGGAGAACCACATGATCACGCTCCACGTCCTGTTCTGAGCTGAGGAGAACTTAGTCCTGCTTTAACAGTTTCCCCTTGAGTCCAAACAGTGCAGAGGCTCTGGTCATGTTTTCTCTTTGTGCAAAACTTCTGCTGCTGTTTTAAAAGGTTTGTGTTTTATGACTCATTATTATTCATTATTTTTCATTATTTGTAGCTCTTCTAGCGCACTTACAAAAGAAAGACAAAGTTTGGGGTTTGGGCTGCCACCTTGCACTGTGTCACCGAGTCAGAGTCGTCTGCAAACAGGAGGAACTATATTTATATTATATTATAAATATATTTATATATTAAGGAGGAATAAACGTTTACATGCTAGAGGACTAAACCAGTTTGACTTCTACAAAAGAATAAACCACACACTTCTGAAACAAGCTTAAACCCAAATAATCATTTTCATTACAAATGTTTACATAGTCCTTTTAAAGAAGAATTATCTTTATTTGTGATTAAAACTCACGTAAACGCAGCAAATGTCAGAACAGTTTAGTCCTGTTTGGTCTGGTTAAACCCAGGGCCAAGTAGAGTTGGACCAAACGCTCCATTAGTCTGCAGCAGCAGCAGGAGGAGCAGCAGCAGCAGCAGCAGCAGCAGCAGCAGCAGGAGGAGCAGCAGCAGCAGCAGCAGCAGCAGCAGCAGGAGGATCAGGGTGAGCCACAGGGCTCTGTTCTAGGACCACTCCTTTTCACACAACTGAAGCTTAATATTAGAAATAACACTTTTTTTAGTCGTTCATGACAAATGTACAGATATTATTGTAAAATACATTTACAATTTTAATGGAGTTTTACTAAATCTTAAGTTGTGTTGACGCAACATCTCAACATTCTGTCACCAAACAAAAACAGAATGAAAGTAATCACCAGGTTAAAATGTCTGAAATGAACTTTTAGAGTTTTGATGGCAAAGGTGCATGTTATTGGGTAAAAGTGTCTCCACCAAACACCTGGGCTCATGACATCATCAACATCATCTACAAAGAGAACACAACCTACCGACCAATAAAAGCAGCAGTAGGTTTGTAAAATCAGGAGTCAGAGAGCTGAGGGAGGAGCCAGACTGTAAGAGAGCAGCAGACACAGACACTTGAGAGGATTTGAGCTTTTAAGATGGAGTCTGCCCTGTGTACACTGCTCTCAGCTCTGGTTGTGCTCCTGTGTTCTTCCCAGAGTGTAAAGGAGAAGACACAGTGAGCCAGCCAGCAGGAGACATCCTCCTCACTCAGGGGGAAACTGCAAACATAGAATGTACTTTTGAGACAAATGACAATGCTCCAACTTTGTTCTGGTACAAACAAGAAGGACGAGGAGCTCCAAAATACCTGATGAAGAAAACTAGATCAGTATCCAAATGGCTTGAGACAGACAAATCTCCAGAGTTTAAAGAAAAGAGATTTGAAGTTGAAGCTCAGGACAACTCTTTCCATCTGATCATCCAGGATGTGGATGTGACAGACTCTGCTGTGTACTACTGTGCTCTGAGGCCCACAGTGACAGGAAACACCAAAACTCTGAACAAAAACCTCTGGAGCAAAGACAACACAATACTGCAGTAGCTCCACTAGAGGGAGACACTCTCTGTGAAGCTTCAGACTAAACCCAGACGCAGCAAAGCCAACTGTCAGTGTGAGAAACTAAGCAGACTTCTTTAGGCCCTCAGGGGTCAGTCTTTTCTCCTCTCCTGTTCTGACTCAGTGTTTAGAGAATCATATCTTTACTAAGTTCATGTTCGTTTTATTCATTTATACAAACATTCAACAAACAAAAACTATTAAAGCCACAATAAAAGCTCCAAAATCTGTATAAAAAGCACTTGGAATTCCTAAGACAGAACCACCATAAAAGCATCAGTTCAAAATACAAACTAAACCTTTTGAATACAATATGTTCTACTTGATAAAAGACTAAAAGGACCATTGTGGACTTTTTAACCTCCACAGCCTCCATCCACAGCACAGAGCTTTGACAGGGCTGTGTTTGTGCTGCTTTGGTCGGTGTGTTGGTTCTTACAGTTGGACAGAACAGTTGGCATGACCCCAGACTCACACTGCAGACGTTACAACTCTGGTGCAGCCACCGGAGCCTTTACGTAACTTGAAAAGTCCGAGAATCACTGACAGTCCAGTCCGGTGTCTCTGGTCCTCATCGTAGCGTTTTTGGTGAAGACGGGAAATGACGTAAACAGGAAATCATTGAAGCGAGTGTAAAGAGCATTGGGTACATTTTTCTACATAAAATCTACTTTTGGCTGTACTACTACTTTACTAAGGTAAATATTATGTCATCTCTGCTGTAAACGAAGTGTTGTGAATAGAACAAAAACTAGAACTTCCTTTATACACGACGAGTTATGGCGTGAACCTCGTGAGTTTGTGGTCTGGCGAGGTCGGCAGCAGGACTGCAGACCTCCAGAGCTAATGTGAGTCACTGCACTGGAGCTGGACTGGAGGCAGTGTGAGCGTCTTCGTACTCGATCTTTCCTGTATTTTTCACACATTGTTCTGTTAATGGCACTGGAAGTTTGTGTCTTTGGTCTGGGCACCAGCTGAAATGTTTTTTATAGAACACATTTACTAGTTTAGTTCTTTAACAGTCCTGGTGGTTTCTCTGCTCCACATGTCTGTTGTGTTTACTCTCTTTAACACTCGTAGAACCGTCCTGCACAGATCTCCACCTCTGTTCATGGGTGGTGCAGAGACTGTTGAGGTGGGTGTTTAACTCGCCCAGGCTGTGACAAATGTTGGTTCAGTGCCTTGGTGACGACTTCTTTTTCTTCCTCTGTTTGTATATTTTGTTATTTTTGTCCCATCATTGCTTTGGGTTTTGTAAAGTTAACTTCTCCACTCTTTCATTCACTAGAGGAAATGTGACTAAACATGTTTTTGGAGGTGGGAGGAGCCAGAGAAACCCACAGTAACACGAGGAGAACATGCAAACTCCACCCACAGAGATCAGGAGAGGCTGATTTCTCCATAAGTCAGAACTCTAACCACTCTGCCACCGTGCAGTCCTGAGGAGAAATCCAGGTCATTCTATTTGAGTAAGTTTGAAAAAAAAAAAAAAGAATACTTTACTTTAAAATTTAAACCATAATGAGATTAAAAAGAGACAAAAATTAAAGTAAGACTTGTAGTTATTAAAGAACCAGAAACAAATTCTATTTCAAGTCAAGATTGCTGATTTAACAAAAATATGTGAGTAATGGAAAAATGTTTTTGCTGCTGTAAAACAGCTGATACTGATCAGATTTAAAGCAGAATGTTATTATGAAACAACTGACTCAACCCACAGTCTGGATTTATGACATCATCACAACTACACAAACTATCGACCAATAAAAGCAGGAGTCAGAGAGCTGACCCTTGAGTCCAAACAGTGCAGAGGCTCTGGTCATGTTTTCTCTTTGTGTAAAACTTCTGCTGCTGTTTTAAAAGGTTTGTGTTTATGACTCATTATAATTCATTATTTGTAGCTCTTCTAGCGCACTTACAAAAGAAAGACAAAGTTTGGGGTTTGGGCTGCCACCTTGCACTGTGTCACCGAGTCAGAGTCGTCTGCAAACAGGAGGAACTATATTTATATTATATTATAAATATATTTATATCTTTAAGTGGAATAAACGTTTACATGCTAGAGGACTAAACCAGTTTGACTTCTACAAAAGAATAAACCACACACTTCTGAAACAAGCTTAAACCCAAATAATCATTTTCATTACAAATGTTTACATAGTCCTTTTAAAGAAGAATTAATTTTTATTCAGAATAAAATTATCTTTATTTGTAATTAAAACTCTCACGTAAACGCAGCAAATGTCAGAACAGTTTAGTCCTGTTTGGTCTGGTTAAACCCAGGGCCGAGTAGAGTTGGACCAAACGCTCCATTAGTCTGCAACAGAAGGATCAGGGTGTGCCACAGGGCTCTGTTCTAGGACCACTCCTTTTCACACAACTGAAGATTAATATTAGAAATAACACTTTTTTTAGTCGTTCATGACAAATGTACAGATATTATTGTAAAATACATTTACATTTTTAATGATGTTTTACTAAATCTTAAGTTGTGTTGACGCAACATCTCAACATTCTGTCACCAAACAAAATCAGAATGAAAGTAATCACCAGGTTAAAATGTCTGAAATGAACTTTTAGAGTTTTCATGGCAAAGGTGCATGTTATTGGGTAAAAGTGTCTCCACCAAACACCTGGGCTCATGACATCATCAACATCATCTACAAAGAGAACGCAACCTACCGACCAATAAAAGCAGCAGTAGGTTTGTAAAATCAGGAGTCAGAGAGCTGAGGGAGGAGCCAGACTGTAAGAGAGCAGCAGACACAGACACTTGAGAGGATTTGAGCTTTTAAGATGGAGTCTGCCCTGTGTACACTGCTCTCAGCTCTGGTTGTGCTCCTGTGTTCTTCCCCAGAGTGTAAAGGAGAAGACACAGTGAGCCAGCCAGCAGGAGACGTCCTCCTCACTCAGGGACAAACTGCAAACATACTATGTAGTTTTGAAACTATCAGCTCCAGTGCAGATCTCTTATGGTACAAGCAAGAAGGACGAGGAGCTCCAAAATTCATGATGCAGAAAACAAAATCATCATCTAAATGGCTTGAGACCAGAATATCTTTAGAGTTCAAAGAAAATCGATTTGAAGTCACAGCTAAGGGGAATGCCTTATCTCTGATCATCCAGGATGTAGATGTGACAGACTCTGCTGTGTACTACTGTGCTCTGAAGCCCACAGTGACAGGAAACACCAAAACTCTGAACAAAAACCTCTGGAGCAAAGACAACACAATACTGCAGTAGCTCCACTAGAGGGAGACACTCTCTGTGAAGCTTCAGACTAAACCCAGACGCAGCAAAGCCAACTGTCAGTGTGAGAAACTAAGCAGACTTCAGAAAGTTCACATGAGTGATTTGTTGCATTTTGCTGTTGGTCCTGTTCAAAGAAGCAGCAGATAAAGTACATACACATTGATACTATACTTTTTAGAAATGTACTTTATACTTTCACTCGACTGCTTTTTGAACTTTGTCTTGTGTTATGTTTTCAGGTTGAAAAACCCAAGATGAGCCTGTCTTTAAAAAGTGGCTTTGAATGAACCTAATGCAGTAGTTCTCAAGCTGGGAGTAAGAAGATGATTTGTGTGGGTCTCCTGGTGAAATGTGAAGAAATAAACATTGATACGTTTAACGAGGTTTGAACACTTGAACGTAGTGACAGATCTGGAACCAAATGAAGTCATCTTGTCTTATGTCTTCAAATAAAGCCTTAACTGAAGACTAAACTACTTTATCATGTTTTGTGTTTACGGTTGTTATTTTGTGAGTTGCAGCTGAAAAGGTTGAGCAGCACTGAGGCAGGAGGCTCCTGTTCGACGCACAGCTTAGGTCGAGTTTGAAATCACCAGAAGCTTTTGGGGAAGTTGTGACTAAAGCAGGCTGGACTCTGCAGGAGCCTGACTCTGGACGTTTCTCCAGGTGAGGACTTCACTCTTTACACTTCACTCTTTACTCTCGTATGAGCCTGATGAAGTCAGTCACACTGGAGCAACATCTGTGCAGTTCTGATCTGTTTAAGACTGGAGTTGCTTTGACCATAATGTGGAAACAGGGTTCATTCTAGCTGCCACATTTATTAAGAACTTTACCTTAAGTAGATTTTTTCAACTTGTTTCTTTTGTCCAATTATCTGTATTTTTAATGAAATACAAAAGTGAGTTTCTTCATCCACTGGAATCAGAGGTTTAGTCTGCAGGACGACTCCAGGAGGATCAGAGGTGTGCCACAGGGCTCTGTTCTAGGACAACTCCTTTTCACACACGTGAATCCAGATGTTAGAAATGACACAATTTTTTGTGTCTGGTTTTGACAAACAATATTACAAATACATTTATAATTTGTTGCGTTGAATTTTCTCTGAATAAGTTCACATAATATCACAGAAAAACTCTAGCCAAAATTATTTAATATGGATGTTTGGCAGGAAAATACAATCAGATTTTGTTGTATTACAAAAGTGAGTTTTTCTAGTCATAAAAACTGGCCCTGCCCATCATCTGAAATTAAGACATCATCAGAGTGAACACAACAGACCGATGCATAAGAACAGCTGGTTGTTTGTAAAAGCATGAGTCAGAGAGCTGAGGGAGGAGCCAGACTGTAAGAGAGCAGCAGACACAGACACTTGAGAGGATTTGAGCTTTTAAGATGGAGTCTGCCCTGTGTACACTGCTCTCAGCTCTGGTTGTGCTCCTGTGTTCTTCCCCAGAGTGTAAAGGAGAAGACACAGTGAGCCAGCCAGCAGGAGACGTCCTCCTCACTCAGGGGGAAACTGTAGAGATAGAATGTACTTTTCAAACTTTGGACAAAACTCCAACTTTGTTCTGGTACAAACAAGACGGACGAGGAGCTCCAGAATACATGATGAAGACATTTAAGTCAGGACTCAGTTCATCTTCAACAGTAAAGTCTACTGCATTCGACAAACCCAAATTTGATGCTAAACTGAAGGAAAACCTTATTTCTCTAAAAATCCAGAATGTGGATGTGACAGACTCTGCTGTGTACTACTGTGCTCTGAAGCCCACAGTGACAGGAAACACCAAAACTCTGAACAAAAACCTCTGGAGCAAAGACAACACAATACTGCAGTAGCTCCACTAGAGGGAGACACTCTCTGTGAAGCTTCAGACTAAACCCAGACGCAGCAAAGCCAACTGTCATCTACTCAATGTGGTAGAAGCTGCTGCAGTCTTCTCACCGCTCCACTCTAAACTCCAGTCTGGGCTCTGCTGCTCTCACATCTTTGTCAGAGAAGATCATCCATCTGTGAATAGAAATGAGGCCCAAAAAACAACTTGAGTCCAACAAAAACCAGGAGGAACAGAGTCTTAGTCAGCAGCAATAGGGCCGTACACAGGATCTGTTCTTGACAGTCCTTTTACTTGAGTTTTAATGTTTAAAATGACAATGTCAACTCTGGAGTTTGCATGTTCTTCCGTGTACAGTGGTTCTCTCGAGCTTTAGTGATGGACATTGTTCAGTAATATAAAGTTTAACCATTAAAATGTCCAAACTAAATGAAACACGATGGTTCAAAAATGCATAGTCGGCTGTTTAAAAACAACAAACAGACTATGAAGCAGAATGGTCCAGTCCAGTGGTTCTCAAACTCGTTTTTAGGTGACCCACTTTTTCTAACTGGTCATCATACATTGAGAATTTTATAAGCATCAGACTTTCTCTATTTGCATTTAAGTCATTGCAAAGCTGTTAGTGATAAACAAGCTTTGTGACAAGGAAACAAAGTCATCAGATCTGCACAGCGACTCACACAGGACCAGGTAAAGCCCAGAAATATTCATTTGTTTGTGGGACGAACTGTGGTCAGACTGGGCAGGTTCATCCTTTTAAATGTGGTTCAAGGTTCAAAATAACTGAGCGTCTTTGTGTCTACGCACTGGTTCGTCTGATCTCTAAAATACTCTCAGCTTTCACAGTCTTCATGTGGAGGACTGTCTGAGAGGCATCAGACCCAATAAAACCTCCCTCGCCCCACATGTTGAAAACCAGTGTCCAGTCTATGGTCGATTTGATCAAGCTGGGCCAAAACACACTGCTTTGTGGCTGCATTGGCCCCCGGGCCGCCATTTGAACAGCCCTGATGTGAACCTCATTTGTCCAGGAGAGATCCAGAGAAGACTTGAAAGTTTTCATCTTGAGATTGAAAACACTGTCCAGATGAAAACTTTAACTTTTACATTCAAATGTTATTATTACAAAGGGCTGGGCCATTCATTGAAAAATCGAGAGATCAATTGAAGCGAATCGTCAATTATTGGTGTGGGTTTAATTGAACTATTGAAACCAATCATTTGTCAGTAAAAATGGTATTTTGAAGCAAAAGTCAAACTTGGAGACAGAACACTGATATATAGTTAAAAAACATTTAATAAATGGGTCATATTAAAGTTTTTGTTTCGTTTATGTTCATGAATGGCATTTTCATTTGTTTTTGTAAGGGTTAAACAAAATAAAAACGAAAATTGAGATGAATCAATATGAGAAAATAAAAAGAAGTGGTGAAATTTTTCCCTGGTTCGCCCAGGCCTATTGTTACAGGATTATTACTATTGTAAATGTTACTGCAGAAGCTTCACTTTTTGCTCTAGACAGTGGTTAATGTGTCATAAACACTTCACTGTGTCTGAGTTAAGCTCCAGTTTCTTTGTGATCGCTACAAGAAGCATCTCACTGACATTTAGTTTTGTTAAAGGGACTTTTCAGGGAAAAAAGATGCAGAGTCCTGCTGGTCTAATCACTAAAAGAAATCAGCAGTGAAATGGACACCTAAGCTTTTTACTGAAGTTTAGCCTTCTCAATCAAATCTTAATGTCGCTTCTAAACTTTTTCACAGAAACAGTTCAGACAATTCTGGTGAATGAACAGTTTGACCCTGTGACCTCCAGCACAGTCTCACCTCAGGGCTGTGTACTGTCCTCACTATGTTCATCACACAACAGACTTTTCACAGAAACATGCTTCAGACCAGGCTCCTCCCACTTCACACCAAACTGTAGAGCTCAAAGCAGCAGAGAGCTGAGGGAGGAGCCAGACTGTAAGAGAGCAGCAGACACAGACACTTGAGAGGATTTGAGCTTTTAAGATGGAGTCTGCCCTGTGTACACTGCTCTCAGCTCTGGTTGTGCTCCTGTGTTCTTCCCCAGAGTGTAAAGGAGAAGACACAGTGAGCCAGCCAGCAGGAGACGTCCTCCTCACTCAGGGGACACTGTCAAGATAGAATGTAATTATGAAACTAGCTATACTCCAACTTTGTTCTGGTACAAACAAGAAGGACAAGGAGCTCCAGAATACATGATGAAACTGATTGGTGGAACTATTGTCAAATCTCCTGAGTTTGACAAAGACAGATTTCATGCTGAGCTCAAGAAGACATCTGTCTCACTGAAGATCCAGGATGTGGATGTGACAGACTCTGCTGTGTACTACTGTGCTCTGAGGCCCACAGTGACAGGAAACACCAAAACTCTGAACAAAAACCTCTGGAGCAAAGACAACACAATACTGCAGTAGCTCCACTAGAGGGAGACACTCTCTGTGAAGCTTCAGACTAAACCCAGACGCAGCAAAGCCAACTGTCAGTGTGAGAAACTAAGCAGACTTCAGAAAGTTCACATGAGGATCACTCAGCTGTGTTTTGGACACATGTTTCCTTTAATGGCAGCACTGCTCCTGCTTTTGTTGAGTGGTAAGTCTTATTCAAACCTATGTTCACACTTTATTACATCCACTCAACACTTACTGAAGCACAGAGCAAGAAGCAGCAGCAAATATGTTCCTAACTTCTACATTCATTTGTTTTCATGTAGGAGTCAGATGTGAAGAGCTCACTGCTCTAAAGCCTGAGGTCTGCGCTGAACAAGGAAAACAAGTCTCTCTGGAGTATGAATATTACAAAGATCCAACACTTTCTGATTCTTTCTTCTGGTATCGACAATATACTGGAAAACCTCCAGAATTCCTAGTGTCACATTTTGGAAACGGAGATCCAATCACTAATAAACCAGGTCTAAAGTTCTCAGTGAGAGATAAAAGTGTGTCTCTGCTGCTGTCCTCTGCTGCAGTGGGAGACTCTGCTGTGTACTACTGTGCTGTGAGGCCCACAGTGACAGCAAACCCACAGTCTCTGAACAAAAAGCTGTGAGAGAAAACAGCAGTACTCCACACGTCCACTAGAGGGAGACACTGGAGCAGATTGACTCTTGCTGCTCCACAAAAGCCTCCTGTGGTAGAAGCTGCTGCAGTCTTCTCACCGCTCCACATCTAAACTCCAGTCTGGGCTCTGCTGCTCTCACAGTCCTTTAAATCTGTCTTGGGTTTAAACACTAATACTGTCCTTTATGGATGTAGTGTCTGAAAGGTTCCTGACAAATCAAACGTTGCTTCTGGTTCCAGTCTTGTGTCAGACTCACAGTGATTTGTTGCAGTTTCCTGTTGGTCCTCAGGGGTCAGTCTTTGGCCCTCTTCTGTTCAAAAGAGACACAGATGAAATCAGACACAGATCTATTTTTCCTTCTCATGAGGTCGACACTAAAGACTATTGAGGAGTCAAGAGGAGAAGGACTTCGCTGATTTTAAAGTCGCCATCTTTGTCAGAGAAAATCTTTCATCTGTGAATCGAGCTGGGCGACATAACCATATTGTTTATCGAGATATTTTCTGGAGAAGATGAATTTAACTAAATCATACATATTAAGATAATGTAATCATGAGTAAAAACTAGTGTCGTAGTACTCGAGACCGGTCTTGGCCTCGAGACCGGTCTCGAGACCGTTTTTTAAAGGTCTTGGTCTCGTCTCGGTCTCGAGCGCTCCAGGACTTGGTCTTGTCTTGGTCTCGAGCGCTCCAGGACTCGGTCTTGGTCTTGGTCTAGAACGCTCCGGGACTCGGTCATTTTGGAGCGGAACGACAAGCTAAATGCCTCGCGCATGCAGCCAGAGGCTCATTTCACTTACACGCCCACTTCTGTGGGTCAGATCGTGCACGCAGCACGCCAAAGCGCCGAGCAGCCACGCGCCCCGAGGCTCAGCCAAAGCCGCTCGTCAACCCAAAATACGCTCCAAGCTTTCCCGCTGACTCCATCAAGCAACCCCTCGCCGAGGGCGCGCGTCTCTAGCTCACGCGTGAGCTCTGTTTGGGTCATTACCGTGTCCTCACGCTGCCAGCCTCCGCCCCACGTATTGCTTTGGATCTTTGTCAGCATTATTCCGTGGGTCATAGTAAAACTTTCCGAGCGTCACTGCACGTGACAGAGAAAACACGGGCCAACAAATTATCAAAAGCCATTATTTCCTCGCATTCGCTTCACATCTTTCCGTGCGCGCTCGCGGTCCTCGTGCACCCCCGCGCTGCGTTTCACTTTGTTGAGTCGAGTCAAGTCTATAGAGACGCGATCAGATTCCGTGACATCCGTGACACGGCTGAGGTTTACGTGCAGATTCAGTGCGTGGTTGACCCGGGACAGAAACTGGTGACCCGCCCCCTGAGCGAGCTGTGGAGATGAGGACACGAGGTTTGTGGGAATCCTGTGTGTCAAACTATATTTTTAAACAGATAATTCTGCTCTCATGCCAAAAACATCACATTTTACAATGTTTGTGCTTTATTAGACCCAACTATCCATTTTTCTATAATAGTGTTCTGTAGGTTTATGTAAAAACAATACAAATACTGAAAGCATCTCATTGCAGTTGTGTAAGCTTTTCAATTCTGGCTGTGGCCAAACAATACATTATCAGAATTCTCTAAATGTACACAGTGTCTAAATGAGTAAAACCCCCACAACCTCTGATGATCAGTTTAGGCTACTTTTAATATTTGTGCAAATAATTTTTATTTAATACTGACCTTTAGAGTAGAGCTACTGAACATTTCTAATGGAAAGATCAGTTGTGCAGCCCTGTTACTGCTGCTTTTCCTTTCACAAAGTAGCCTATGTATAATTATTTTATAATTTTTATTTTTGTTAACCCTAGTCAATTATATTTAATTGAGCAATAAAAAATGTCAATTATCAATTTACGACCAGTGCTCCTAAAGGTTCCCCTGTGCCCTAAACTGAATCAGTTAGCAGTTACAGTGCACCTTGTGAAAAAAAGTTAGTCTGCAGCCCTGACTTTTAGTTTGTTAATTACATGTTTTTATACTGTTGAACTATGTCTATGGTTTATTCTTGAACAATGTTTATCTCTGGCACAGTCATAATTTTTAAACTGGTCTCGATCGGTCTTGGTCTTGGTCTTGGTCTCGACACTTTGTGGTCTTGGTCTTGGTCTCGGTCTCGAGCGCTTCAGGACTTGGTCTTGTCTCGGTCTCGAGATCTTGTGGTCTCGGGCAAGTCTTGGTCTCGATTAGTGCGGTCTTGACTACTACACTAGTAAAAACCCTAAGCTCATGAAACTGAAGAAAACACAAATTTGTCACAGTTACAAAGAGAAAATGACAAGATCAAATCAAATCTCAAAATATAAAAGTGTCTTTGGTAGAATTTGATGTTTTATTTACTTTTAATCAGCAGACTATGAAGTGACCTTTAAAAATGTCATTTTAAAATAAAGATTTATCAAGATATGAAATAACTTTGATATACACATTAGTGTCTTTATCGTCCAGTCTTAATTAAGCCTTAAAATACATCTTGAATCCAGATCAAAACGAGGAGGAAAGAATCATTTTCCTGTTTGGTTCTGACCTGCCAGACTCGGGTGGAGAAGAAAACAGACTCGATCTGTATTTTTATCAGACGGCGGAGGCAGAGTTACGTTAGACTTTTTTAATGCCGGTCACCCTGCTGGAAAGATGTGCTTTTCTAAATTTCTCTATTTCCTCTCCCCTTTCTCCACTACTTAAGCATCGCACTTTCTTTTACACAATTTCTCTTCACATTGCATATTTAGTCACTGTATTCATGTGAGTAATCTTTTAGTCCTGAGTTGAGAGGAAAAAAGCATATTGCAGCATTGCGGTCACTTCTCTTGAAAGCTGTCAATCATCTGTGAACAGCACCAGTGTCGTGTATCAGCGGCAGTCTTGTTTATAGTCAGTGATTATATAATATATCCATGCTCTAAACTGACCGCAGATTGAACAAATGTGGAATTATAATTAAATAGCCTTTAGTAAATAATGTTTTACTCATCATTTTTCTTTTTCTCCTATTATTTCTGCCAGTAAAGCTGACCGGAAACGTCTATTTTTTCCAGTCAACGACAGATTTTACAGACAAAAGACCGTCAGGTGCCGGCTAACGAAACCTCTGGGCGAAGGAGAGACGGAGCTGAGGCAGACTATTGCTCTGGATGTGGAACAGTCTTCACTCACAGCAGCTCTGCACAGCTCCTCTGACAGTCAGAGCGAAGCTGAATGTAATGGGATCAGTGTGTTAGAGGTTTGCCACAAGGATCTGTTTTGGACCACTCTTAATCTGTGACTGTTTTCATCCTCACATTTATTCTTTTGGTCACATTGTTTCAGTCAGCATGGTGTCAGTTCATCAAAAGTTTAAAGTTTATAATGACTCACACAAAACTCCCGACAAATGTTCGATGTCCAAATGAATAAATTAGAAGAATTGTGTCCAGATGACTTGCATTAGAATTTTTTCTCATCTAAGCTGCCCCAAGAACATGATGAATTACAAAATCACTTTCTCTATATTTATTTATGTTTTTATTTATCTTAGGCTCAGTATTTCATATGCATTCATGTTGCTCTCTGGTTTATGCAACAGATGGAGTGCTTGATTGTGTTCTTTTGCCAATAGCATTTTTGTGAATTCTGTTACAGCAAAATATGAAATTATATCTTATGAAGAACTCTGGAATAGAAGCAGCATTGGGAAATACTGTAGATACGACTCACAAGAAGGTCTTAAATTTTGTGTTTGGTGGTCCTAAAAAGGTCTTAAAAAAGGTCCAACCCAAAAACATGCTTTGGCTCCTCCCACTTCACACCAAACTGTAGAGCTCAAAGCAGCAGAGAGTTGAGGGAGGAGCCAGACTGTAAGAGAGCAGCAGACACAGACACTTGAGAGGATTTGAGCTTTTAAGATGGAGTCTGCCCTGTGTACACTGCTCTCAGCTCTGGTTGTGCTCCTGTGTTCTTCCCCAGAGTGTAAAGGAGAAGACACAGTGAGCCAGCCAGCAGGAGACGTCCTCCTCACTCAGGGGGAAACTGTAGAGATAGAATGTAGTTTTCAAACTTTAGTTACTCCATATCTGTTTTGGTACAAGCAAAAAGGACGAGGAGCTCCAGAATACATGATGAAACTGTTTGGTGAATCTACAGTCAAATCTCCTGAGTTTGACAAAGACAGATTTCATGCTGAGCTCAAGAAAACGTCTCTGTCTCTGATCATCCAGGATGTGGATGTGACAGACTCTGCTGTGTACTACTGTGCTCTGAAGCCCACAGTGACAGGAAACACCAAAACTCTGAACAAAACCTCTGGAGCAAAGACAACACAATACTGCAGTAGCTCCACTAGAGGGAGACACTCTCTGTGAAGCTTCAGACTAAACCCAGACGCAGCAAAGCCAACTGTCAGTGTGAGAAAGTTGACATCTTTGTGTTGTCTTTCTGAGTCCAACCTCAAACCAGGAGGAAACATCTGAATCTTAATCAGCAGAAAGACTCCAGGAGGATCAGAGGTTTGCCACAGGGCTCTGTTCTTGGACCACTATTAGTCTTTGACTCTGTTTTAATCTTCATATTTATTTATTGTAGTTGTTGTGGTGCTTCAACATTCTTCCTGATGCTCAGATCATGTTAGTATCAGTTTGCACTCACAACAGTTTAAAGTTCATAAATGAAGCACAAAACGTAAAGTGAATTATATTATTGACAAGATAAGCACAATTAGAGCCGCTATTGTCCCTGTCTGTAATGCAGAACCTGCTCTTTGTCAGGAGTGCCCTGTAGTGTTCAATGAGTTTGATCCTATATCACTCTCTGAATTGCAGTGTTACTGTTGAGCATTTGAAACCATCAGCGAGTCCTTTAGACATTTTTCCTCCTAGTCTTTTCAAAAATGTGTTTAATGCTATTGGACCTTATGTGCTTAAAATATTGAATGCCTCTCTTCTGTTGGTTGTGTACCTACTGCATTTAAACATGCTATTGTGCAGCCTCTACTTAAAAAGCACAATCTTGACCCCAATGTCTTGTCAAACTACAGGCCCATCTCCAAGCTGCCTTTTCTATCTAAGGTGCTTGAAAAACTGGTGTTTGGTCATTACAATTCTATCTTCAGGATAATGGAATTTTTAGAAAAGTTTCAGTCTGGTTTTAACCCTTTCACAGCACAGAAACAGCACTTTTAAGGGTTTTTAAATGATTTGTTTTTAATTGCAGCTGCAGGCCATTGCTGCTGTGCTCATGCTTTATAGACTAACTGCAAGCCTTTGACACGGTTGACCACCAGCTTTTAATTTTCTCGTCTTGAACATTTTTTCTGGATGTAAAGGCACAGTGCTAAGCTGGTTTCAAGTCCTATCTGGAGAATA